>JAMQGT020004420.1:0-24339 GCA_024447675.2 Pterophyllum scalare
CCTAAAGTAAAGATAGCTGAAGAAATTAACTCTTGACAGGCACAGCTGTTACCTGAAAGCCATCCAGGTGACCACCTCATAAAGCTGACTGAGAAAGATGTGCAAAGCTGTCGTCTAAGGAAGAGGTGCCTACTTTGAAGAATCTGAAATATAAAACATATTCTGGTTGGTTTACCAAATGGTTCCATATGTATTTCTTCATGGTTTGGATGAATTAGTATTGATCTACAATGCAGACACTTCTTAAATAAAACCACTGAATGAGAAGGTGTGTCCAAACTTTAAAAGGGTTTAATGGATACTGTGTTTTGTGTTTGTGCAGCAGATACATCTGCAGCACAGGGAGCCTCGTTCCTTAAGATCACAACACAAATATTCCAGCATTGTGGCTCACAGAAGTTAAAAATATATATTTTCATTCTGTTTGACTTGTGTAATGTAAATATGGTGGAAAAACAGAAGGTTCATCAATGTAGGTTCATGTCACCTTTTCATCAGTGTTGACCTAAAAGAAGTTTGGATTTAAAAAAGCAAATTTAGCAGGAAAAGCATGAGAGAAACACCTTTAAAAAATCTCATAAAAGTTTCTCTGTAAATGATAAAGTTCATGGGCGTGTTTGCATTGCTCAGGAAACCTAATTATTCTCTCTTTACCCAGCTATGCTTATGCAGGGCCAACCCGCACTGGTCCATTCCAATATCCTCTGCCCTCCACCTTAAAAACTGCTGCAACAGCTACTTTGAATGAACTGAATCCTCATTGGAAAAGTGTTCTTCCAAGGAATGGTGCCCGGGAAAATGAAAGCATAGGGTGCTGTTAGAGAGCTGAGCTTGGTGTAACCTCCAGAAATCCACTGCTGTTAATATCACCTGCATCCATTAAGTGAACTGCAGTTATTTCTCTGTTGCTTGCAGCCAATGCCACATTCATGCTGCTCTTAGAGAGCCGTTATTCTGTTGAGAGTACACTTTGAAATGACTTAATACTCCTTTCAAACATTGGCAGTTAAAATATTGCAAGAAGCTGATAAATTTTCTGGAGGTTTTTGGTGCTAAAAGCAAAGTGAAAATGCCTTAAAGAAATAAATTCTTGGGCGATTATTAAGCAATGAACTTCATGAAAAGTGCAGCAAACAGAAAAAACTGAGGCGAACCTACCTATGGCTACACCATCAGTGTACTTATACTCTGCTCGTGGCTCAAGACTGTCTTTTTGTGGCTGACTGCTTGGGCTCATCATCCTGATGCTGAACGATCTGATGCCTCATTGATGCTTTTTCCAGATAGATGAGAACATGAAGGCCTCACAAATGCATGACAGACCTAATATGTGCAAAAAAAAAGAAAAGAAAAAAGAGAAGCAGAAATTCACCTCATGGATGAATATCTGCCAAAAAAAACCCCAAAAACCAGAAGGCCCGGCCTGAGGACGCACAATAAGGAGTAATGTGTGCATCACTGAGAGCCTCTTTGGGGCATTTTCACACCTGTGGTTCATTTACGCTGGTCTGACTCAGCAGTAAACTTGTAGCTTTTTTCCATGGTTTTCGCAGAGACGGCTAAAATGACCTTACTGGGGGGAGCAACAAAAGCAAATACAGGAAGAAGCTGCTGGATCACAGCACCGGATCAAGACCACCCACTCCAAAGGCTCTCAGTGTGGTTGTTTTAGTTTGATTACCATGTTTGCATCTGCACATGCTGATTTCAGCTCAACAGTGCACATGTGAAACACTCTTATTTAGCCAGTTATGGAAATGCCTCTTACCAAAGTCATAGAGAAAAGCTGCTATTCTGGCTACTAAGTAGTTCCCGGGTTTAAGCAGCCCGCATGAATGTCACTGAGATCTTTACGTGCATTCTTTCTGTGCATTGTTACCAAAGGTTTCTCCACATGTAATGTTGTGTAATGCTAAAAGATGGGCGTAGCTACTCAGGCATCACCCACTGCTTCATGAAATCCTGTCATAACGTCTCCAGCTGAGCTTCCTCAGAACCACCATCCTGGTGTTTTGAAGCCATATGTGATGGCTGAGGGGGGAATCTGACACCCCGATCATCACCAGTGATTGATAAGTCATTAGCCAGTGAGGATACGCAGAATAACCCTCCTCTGTGACTTTCATGATGTCCATAATTTACAAATTCATGTTTCATTCAATATGACCCGAAACTATCAACCGAGTCCACAAACTCATCAGGAAAGAGTTTATGAAGCTCACAGACTTCCACACACCCTGAAGCCTGTTTGTAACTAGAGGAGGCGCCCTCTGCTGGTCACTGGCTTCATTTTTCAGACCTGGAAGCTACGTCTATCAGTCGTCCATCGGTCGTCCATCGGTCGTCCATCTGACGTTCATGTGTGAAATAAGTTTGTTTTTGAATGTGAAAAAAATAATGCAGACTCAGAACTTGGCCTTGCTTCAGTAAAGTTTAGTCCATTTAGCTCCTGAGGGTGTCTGAGGAAACGGCTTTGGCTCGCTTCAGAGATTTTTCTCGATTTGTGTTGTCAACACAGTTTTATTAAATTATAATTAAATGCAGCCGTTAAGACTCACTGTCGGGTTTTGGTTGTGTTTGTGTCTGTGTTACATTTGTTGTCCTTTATGTTCAGTGTTAGTTTCATGTTTGAATGTCTTCGGGTTTTGGTAATATTTGGCTTTGAGACACTAACTGTGATGCTTTGATTGGCTGCTCTCCTGTCTTTGTCTCCTGTGCCTCCATCTTTTTGTGTTTCCGCCTTTTGTTTTTTTGGTTCTGGATTTCATCTTTTCAGCTTTTCAATAAACCTCGTTTTTTGATTCAGATCATATTTTGGTCTGTGTGAGTCCAGCTCTGTATAAAACTTTAAAGGTCTCACTTTTTGGATTGTAGAATTTGTAATTGGTTTCTTTTATTTGAAATGGTCTCAAAGCTCAGCAGAACTTTAACCAGGTATCAGCAGCACTTAGCTAATAGCTATAGCAGTGCCCACTCAAACAGGGGTCAGTGGTCCAACTTCTGCTGTTCAGGTCTGCATGTTGGGATTTTAGATATTTTTACACCAAATAAAAGTTCATGAAATTCCCAACCCATACATACCAATGTCAATGAGTATTCCAAAATCTTAATGTTCATAAATCCGCTTAGAAAATTACCAGATGTGGTTGTTACCTGCCCAGCTGACTGTTTATCTGCAGTGACCCACACGACTATATTTCAGCAGTTTGGAGCTAAAATAAACATCTTTGCCTTATTTCCATTGGTCAGGTATGTTACAATCCCTGCATCATAGCCTAGCAACACAGTCCGAGCTCACCTGTTTGTAGCCTTGGATAATACTCTGCCAAAAACCGGGTTTCTGACCAAATGAAGCTGTTGGGGTTCTGCCTGTCTTCTCTGTAACTTTTCTGCATGCACTGCACCTTAAGATCACAGTTTTCATTGATTATATGGTAAAACGGTGCATGCTGACGGAGGAGTTAATCAGGTGTAACTTCATTATTATTTGTACTATTAGTGTGGTTTTGGTATCAAAATGTCATTTTTTTCTATGCTCTTTCTATCTGCACGGTTTCAGATGTAACTGGAAAGAATGAACATTTTAGTAACATACCTACATTATTCCCATTATTCCCAAACATCCTACAAGCATTCAGTCAATGTCAAATTCATGAATTCAAAGTCTGTTTTTCTACCCAAGAAAACTCACACAGCTGCGACCCATCCTGACGACTTCGTTTGTGCCATTTTGTGAACTTTGCATATTTGGGGTTGCAGACGGTCACATGACCGTGATGCAGCCTTCCGGTTGGTCGCTGGTCTAAACAAGGCCATGTGCTGCATTCGGGGTTTTCTTTAGGAAACAGATATTTTAGAGGCCGTTTATGGCCTTTTTTTTTTTTTCGGTGATCAAAAAGTGACTTAGAAGCATTTAAGACCTAATATGTGCAAAAAAGTCCTGATTAGAAATATACTTTTCTGTAAATTAAAATTTTGAACTGCCACAAACCTGAGCAAATAATTAGAAAATGGCAATAAATCTGATTAAATATACTTAATCTTTGTTTTCTGTGACTTCAAAAATGCTACTAATTACAATTTTGCATTGGGCGAAATCAGGGGGCACCTCAAAGAAACAGTTAATGATACTGACCTGAAATTATTTATGTTTCTTTTTGACAACAAAATGAAAAAAAACAACCCTGAGCTTTACATTACAATGATTTTGAAAATGTGGCTGCTGGTACCAACTTTAAAATCACATATCTAATATTAATGGCTCTCTAGTTCTGGAATTTGAAGGCAAAGAATGCAAAACTGAATTACATGTACAGTTTGCATGCCTGCGCATACAGAAGGAAATGCCACGTATTAGCTCTGTTAATGATGCTGCAAACAGACACACTGCCAGCAGCTTGAGGAACTCTTTTTTCCCTTTTTGCACAACATTTGCCATCAGCTTATTTCTGTATTATTGGGTCATTTCTTTCCTGTAACACTTTCCATGCAGACACAGGACTTGTTGAATTTCCACTGCTCGGTGTGTCGGGCGGAGGCCCTGGAGGACCGGTCCCCAGCTACTGAGACTGGCTATTGGGACATGGAATGTCACCTCTCTGGAGGGGAAGGAGCTTGAGCTAGTGTGGGAGGCTGAGAGATACCAGCTAGATATAGTCAGGCTCATCTCAACACATGGCCATGGCTCTGGAACCAGTCTCCTGGAGAGAGGTTCCAGTCTGGAGTTACCCTTGGTGAGAGGCGGCTGGGTGGGTATCCTCGTATCCCCTCGGCTTGCTGCCTGTACGTCGGAGTTTTCCTGCTGGCTTCATCGGGTGGTGGCCTCCAGCTTACTGTGGAACAGTTCTTAGCATAGTCTGAAGCAGCTGGTATGAGAACCATCACCTCTAAGTCTGAGGACATGGTCCTCAGCCGAAAAGGGTGGAGTGCCCTCTCCAGTTCAGGGATGAGTTCCTACCCCAGGTGGAGGAGTTTAAGTATCTCGGGGTCTTGTCCATGAGTGACGGTAAAGCGTAACGAGAGATCAACAGATGGATCGGGGCTGCGTCCGCAGTGATATGAACGCTGCACCGGTCTGTCGTGGTGAAGAGGGATCTGCATGTAAAAGCAAAGCTGTCGATTTACCGGTCCGTCTACATCCCTACCCTCACCTATGGTCACGAGCTTTGGGGAGTGACCAAAAGAATAAGATCGCGAATACAAGTGGCAGAAATGAGGCCAGACTGGTTACCAGTGGCCTGTTGGGTGTCAAGATGCTAAAGGAAGAATTTAAGTATGGATTTGGGCATGCAGACATGTTTGAGAAGAGCTGCAGAAGTTCAAACTGAGCATCAGACTGGGGAAGAAAGCTGATTTTAAACATGGTGTGGTTTTTGGTTCCAGACGGGCTGATCTGGGCATTTCAGAAACTCCTGACATGGTGGGATTTTCCCACACAAACATGATGAGAAAAAGAAAACATCCAGTGAGCAGCAGTCCTCTGGGTGAAAATGCCTTGTTGCTGTCAGGTCAGAGGAGAAAGATGGGACTGCTTCACACCAGTTCCAATAAACACTTATTACAACCAAGGTGTGCAGGAGAGCATAGGTGGACGTGCACACCTTGGTGCACCTTGAAGCAGATGAGCTACAGCAGCAGAAGAGCACATATTTGGGATGCGGTGGAACAGGATATTCATATCATCAATGATGTCAGGTCAGTATGAACCACAATCTAACGCATGAAGAATAAAAGCAGTCCTGAAGGCAAAAGAGGGTCCAACTCGGTACCCGCAAAGTGTAACTAATAAAGTGTCGTTCACACCAAAGTCTGACCCCAACACTAACCCTCAGCTCTCACAGTATTTGATTTCTGGCATTTGAAAACTGGTCTGTGAAGTTTTAATGATCCCATAAACATTCATATAAACACTGTTTAACATTATTCCAAAAAATAAAGCCTAGGATCAGATTAGGCGTACAGTACTCAGACCTCTGACGTCCCAAATGCTCCTGACCTGCGATTTCAGAAACAGCCAGTAACCCTTAAGCACAGATGGGCTGCTAATGACCTGCTGCTACTTCCTGCTGACCTGCCATCAGCTGTAGGCCTGAGCGCACATCCTCCAAGACACAATTAATCCATCTATCATGGCTCAGTTACTCGTCACATATTTTGCTCATAAATATCTATTAAAATAGAGTATTATATTATAATTAACTATAATTACCACTACATGTTCTTATTGTTGTGCGATTTCTCAGATAAATCTTTGATTTCCTTCAGACTGCATGTATGCCCTGAATATATAACACACAGAAGTTTTTCCTTGTGTATATAATAAGTTTCTTTGATTCAAAGGTCACTCCAGCTCAGTTTTATTTATAGCACCAAATCCCAACAAAGCGTCGCCTCAGGGTGTGTTAGTCTGTGAGGCAGCGCCTCAATGATACAGACAGGCTGTGGTCAGCGTCTGCATTAACATTCATTTCCAAAGCCAAACAGCTAAAATAATGCTGAAAGCTTCGGCAGTGTTGGCGTGATGCCGATCACTGATGACTAAGTTACTCATCCATAAGGACCTCTGTATGTCTGAGGAATGTGCCACATAATTACTGATTACTGACACTGACGTATTTGGCAGCTCTAAAAGCAAATGATGGGCAGGAGCTGATGGGGCTGATGATGAGTCAGACTGCTCTCTGATTGTGCTGTGCTGCTGAGAAGGTTTCATCACTCCATGTGGATGGGCAGCAGAGGAATCACTGATGTAACTGTTGATTAAAATACAAAGAGCTGCGGTGCCCCCACCACAGCCCGTGCAGCTGCTTTCACAACTTTGCTCGCATGCAGACGATTATTGTTGCACCCAGAACCCTCCTAAACTCTCGTTGTGGCTGTGCGATTTGATGCAATTAATACAGTTGGAGAAAATTAAGTATGCACTGGGGGGGGGGGGACAAGTTCCTCTCTGTCTGGAATCCAGATGTCACAGTGAGGCTGGCGGGGGTCAACCCAATGACAGGATGTAGGAGACAGAGCTGAGTTTGAGCAGTTTTAATGCTCAATATTTTTAGTGTCCAAAATACAAAACTAAGACTCCTGGAATCAAGACTGAACATAACCCAAAAGAAATCAAAGTCCTGATACAGAACTACAACCAGAAGATGTGAGAGTGAAGGTGAACACTTTCACTCTCTGCACTGCACGTTACAACTTACAGTCTGACGTGTTTCACATCCGTCACACAGAAAGAAAGAAAGAAAGAAGACTTTTCTCACACAGATCCCACGTGACAGTCATAAGATTCATCCCTGTGAATGTCCTTGGGTCCCGGCCATGATGTGTGTGTCACACTCCCTGAGCAGCACGGTCTCAGTGTGGTAAATGCTGCTGTTCAGCCTTCATTCATTATTATTGATCTCGGCGTCAGAGGGATTCCCCTAACACACCAATCCTGCTCTTTTGCTCCGGTGAACAATCCTGTATTGCGCACATACACAATGTGTTGACACAAGTGATAATATGTAATTCAAACACACTGATGTTGTTTCTGTTCACGTTTCATTTTCACTCCACCCTCCAAAACAAACTCTGAGAGATTAGGACACCAAGGAAGCACTCAGAGATGTCACGTCCACGTCCAGCATTCAGCGCTGTCTGGCTGCACAGCAGGTCATGATGTCACGCTGCAGCTGCTTCATTTAAGCAGAAACAATGAAACATCTTTCGGGAAAAGTACCTCTGATGTTTGGCAGCACACTAACCGAAGCTCTCGCTATGACACGGCGGTTTCATGCCCTTTGCAGAGTGTCTTTACTGCTGGAGTCAAATAAAAAGAGGAAGAGAAACCATCCATCCATCCATCCACTTATCCTGTTCAGGGCCGCGGAGGGGGGGGCTGGAACCTATCCCAGCTATCATAGGGCGAGAGGCAGGGTACACCCTGTACAGGTCGCCAGCCTGTCGCAGGGCTAACAGAAAGACAGACAACATCCGCACTCATATTCACGCTCAATTTAGAGTTTCCAATTAACCTAACCCCAGTACTGTGGGAGGAAACCCACGCAGACACGGGGAGAACATGCAAACAAGGTGCCAAGGTGGAATCGAACCCAGTCCTTCTAGATCAGGGGTCATCAACTACATTTGTCCGAGGGCCGGAATTGTTCTCTGCAAACAGTATGAGGGCCAGATGCTCTCGTAAGGTAAAATAAAAGGAATATTGTATCCTAAGTAATATATTATCATTTGATATATCAATTTTCCTTTCAAATTTATACTATTTTTAATGATGTGATGTGCAAGTCTTGCACTTACATGCTCTTCTCAGTTATATTGATGGTTGTTATGGAGACAGCGCAATTGTGCGCTGTTGTGCTCATCATAGATGTAATGAGAACGGGAAACAATTAAAATGTTACATGAGAGCAACAAGTTTATCTCTGCATACTTTTCAGAAGGCGGGTTTTTAAGATTATTTTTTTAAATGAGTTCAAATGCTAAACCCTCTAAATCTGCCTGGACAGTTTTTATTTTGAAAGAGCTTTCATCTCTCTCTTTTTTTTCTTTTTTAAATCTGGATCTCTTGGTAAAATTTAGTAATTTTATTTCACAGACAATGCGGAGGTCCCTTTCTTCAAAAATGGCAACACATTTATTTTAACAATATCTGAATTTTAGGGGGGGGGGTCACACGTTGAGCCGCAGAGCCACCCACCCCTCCGGTCCACCGCAAGCAGACAGTGAGAGACCCGCGCAGGCCGGGAAGTACGCTCGGCAGCCCAGTAACGATCCTTCCGCAGGTTCACCGCCGGAAAAACTTCCTTTAGTTACACAAGTTTGATCGCTGAACATTTTGTCTACACAAAACAAGGTTAGACTCACCTTCAGCTGTGTTTACAGTCTGATCAGTCTGAGCCGGCTCCTCAGTGCAGCCACGACATGCTTGAAGTCCGATCCTGCATTCTGATTGGTTACAGGGACATAGCGACATTTACGGGCAATGGGAAATCGCGGTTGCAGGCTTTTGATGATTCAGACTAGTCACTAGTCCCGCTATTTAACGGGTTATGACGATTGGTTGGCGTATTGTACCTGTGGCAGTACTCTTTGGGGGCCGGATGTGGCCCGCGGGCCGCCAGTTGACGTTCCCTGTTCTAGATGTTATTCTAACTGTGAGGTAGCAGTGCTAACCACTGCGCCACCGTGCTGCCGGGAAGAGAAACCATCCCAGATAAAAATCTCTGTCTGCGCCTGTGCTGCAGGCAGTCGGAGAGCAGGATGATGAAAGGCAAACACCAGCAGAGCCGGATAAACCGGAGGTGGAGCAGCTAACTGATGTTATATTCCTAATGTGAAGGAATCACAGATGATGATGTAATTCCAGCTCTGCCAGACATGTCTCAGGAGGCTGCCGACGGGCAGCAAGGTGGAACAGTGGTTAGTACTGCTGCCCCACAGGTTCTGGGTTCAAATCCAGCTTTCTGTGTGGAGTTTGCATGTTCTCCCCATGTCTGCATGGGTTCTCCGGGTGCAAAAGGCATGCAGTTAGTGGAGTTAGGTTACCTGCTGATGTGTGTGTATACCTGGTGACCTGTCCAGGTGTACTCTGCCTCTCACCCTGTGTCAGCTGGGATAGGCTCCAGCCCCCCCCCTCAACAGGACAAACGGAAGAGAATGGATCAATGGAGTTGGTGTTGTTGGCCCAAGCCAGCCTCAGACATCCCTCTGTCCACACCTTGTCAGGTTAGCAGCTACACCCATGCAACACCCCAAGAGCGCTAAAAGGCCTTCAACAAATGAATGCAAAGACCACACAATCGCTCACCTGAGGGCCTGCTGTGCCCACAAGACCCTGCCTCAAAAGCTCCAAGCTGCACACTATGCAAGAGCTTCTGCAAAGCCACATATGAGCTGCACTGCAGCATGCTGAAACACACAGCACAGAGAACAGAAACACAATGCTGCTAGAATATCACATAAAAACTCAGTGTCGCTGAATTCGCTCACTGAGCAGCTCTCAGATTTGTCAGGTGAGTCATGGGTGGTGCATCGAGGCAGCTTTTAATATTAAAAACACTGTGAGAAGGTGGCAGAGCGGAGACATAGTCCACCACCACCCTCTGACCCAGGATACCCATCAGACACAGCAAACTGAAAGAACAACACTAAATAACAAGTGTCTGTGCAGGTTCTCAGTCATCCAGGTCATAGTAGTCCCTGGAGCTTGAAAAAGGCTTCTTCAGTTCTCAAACCAAAGGTGGAGAGACCCAGGTATTTAAACCCCAGTGGGCCTGAGACTACAATGACCTGGATGACTGACAACCTACACAGACATGCTGCCCAGTGCAGTGAGGAGTGCTCGGACCTCTACACTGGAGAAACCAAACAGCCTCTTCACAAACCAATGGCACAACACAGAAGAGCCACCTCAACAGGACAAGACTCGACTGTACATCTACACCTAAAGGTCAAAGGTCACTCTCCGAGGATGCCAATGCTCACATTTAGTACAGGGAAGACAGATGGTTTGAAAGAGGAGTTAAAGAAGCATCTATGTGAACAACTATCTTTGAACAGAGGAGGTGGAGGAGGTGGAGGTGGATTACATCACCACACAGCAGCCCCACCACACAAGAAACAGGACCTAAAGCATGAAGATCATGATGATGATGACGATATGGCAGTTTCTGGGATTCAGGATGAGCAAACACATTCTGTTGATCCACCGTGTGCTGCTTTCCCAGCAGGAATCAGCGCAGTGAGGAAGCACCGGGAGAGGAAGAGGAAGGAGCCGTCGGAGCGTCGCTTCAGTCAGCCATATCTGAAAGCATCACCACTCTGCTCACAGTCAACAAACAAAATCTGACATGTTAAACTTTCGTCTTTAGCCGAGCTCATCTTCATCGTGTGGCGGGAGGGCAGCTCCGCAGCATTGTTTTAACTCGGTGTCCCAGCAGGCCGAGACAAACACACAACTCTGTCTATTCAATAAGGTTACTGCACCTTACATGGATCACAATCACACTCTGTGTGTGCAGTACTTGTTTCCTGTCTTTGAATTCATGTTTGAGTTGAGCCCTGAATGAAAAGGCCTCGTGCTGCGTGCTGTTCTCTGAGTGCTTAACGACTAAAACATCAAATTGTAATGATGCTGCAGAAACACAGATGGCTCCGTAGCTGAAATTCCTCATTCCAAACTCGCTGCTCCAAAGAGCTCATCCAACTACGCGGTTCTCCAGTGCTTCTAACAACAAAATTCCCGTGAAAGAAAAAAGGAAAAGAAAGAGGAGTAACAGGGAAACAATAAGGTGGACCAGCAGAGGTGGTGCCAGAGGAGGAGGCAGACGGAGTAAATAAAACCCTCGGTTAAGCCGTTCTGCACAAAAAGAGTTTCATTAAAACCTGATGGGATCGTGCAGAGGCAGAACTCCTGGACTCCTGTTATTCCAGATGTGGTTGGTGGGGTTTCCATGAGCCCTCGAGGTGCATACCTAACCTGAGCCATGTGGAATGAGCCACAGGCCGGTCTTTGTCCCTGTGAGCGCTCTGGGCACAGCACTTGTTTTTCTTCATGTTCCTAACAACCAGGCTGTCTGGGATATATCAGCACATGAATACATATAAATTTCTGACTCCTAGTGCTTATTTGAGTAACTCTTTACCTTCCAATTAGCTCGACGCAAACTGGCCATCCTGGGCAAGATCCTCTGACATCAACAAGGCGTTTCCATATTTCCTCTTTCTCAGGTGTTTCTCCGTAAACTTGGAGGTGGTTGTTTGGGAAAGCAACACTTACACCATGTTCAAAGTCATTCAAAGCATCCTTCTTCCTCATTCTGATGCTTGGTTTGAACTCCGTCAGGTTCTCTCGGCCATACCTGCGTGCTGTAACTTACTGCCACGTGATTGGCTGATTATTGAAGTCCTGTTTTCAGCATTCTGCCACGAACCAAAATCGTGACCGAGTGAAATCATACCTACTGTTCAACCAGTCAGGTGACAGCATTGTGTCAGCTAGCCTTTTAGCATGAATGAATTATAAATAGGCGTAAAGTGATCTGGTATTTGCAACATCTTAAATGATTTTTTAAACTGAAGCATGGCTGAGTCTTTATAAAACTCTTGTACGTCGGTTATATTCACTCTCAGAGCATAAAGCCTCAAACACAGATGTCATATGACCTGCACAGTCTCGCTCTGATGGGATCTTTTCCTGGGGTCCCACCCTCACTCATGAGTGGGTTGTGGCTCAGTTGGAAGGTTGGTGAACCTGAACCCGGGTTGCTCCTGATGTGAGTGAGGCATGTTGGGGGTTTAAGGACCATGCCACCCCTGCATCGGTAATCAGGCCTCTGTCTTGTCCTTTCAGCTTCCTCCTGTTGTACCTGCTCCTGACACAGGGGGAAAGAGAGCAGCTGGGGATCGACGGTGTGGCTTCTCCTACAGAGGAAACAGGACTGCCTCGGGACTGCCCCCAAATGTTCCACTCTTATCTGAGTTTATATCAGGTTTATCTTGATATCTACTTGCCTGCCTCCTGGGCGGTAACTGGATGTATCAGGTTTCAAGCTTTCAGGACTCAGACCTGCAAACCTCTACATAGAGACGACTGTCACAATCACCCTGAAGCTGCAGCCCTGGTAATTCTGGGGCCTCAGATAAAGTGGGGGTAAGCTCCTTAATGCTGATAAATGATAACTGGGTACTGTGACAGCTCTGACCTGCAGAGCGCTGCTGCTGTGTTAACCCTTTCATGCACAGTGGTCTCTGCAAAGCTGTTCTTTTCTATATGCATGTGCTTTGTTGTTATCAGCCCACACACTGCCACCTACTGGCCAGACATGGGAAGTTTTTCTTTAATTTGAACGTGATGAGGAGGATCAGGATTAATGAGGATGCAGTATGCTGTGTTCTCTGGATTCGAGCTGGGGGACGTTTGTAACTCCATGTTCATAATCAATATTTCACCTTCATAGTCGTGCAGTCTTCATGCCTGAAGAGGAGAACGACCCTGACTCATGGATGAAAGGATGTAACACACTGGTGAGTCATGCATTTCCTGACGATTTTAGATGTTTTAAGTATTTGTTGTGCTTAAGTAGAACAGGATGTCTACTAATTAGAAGGTTGGTGGTTTGATCCCCACCTCATCCAGTCTGCATGTGTAAAAAAGTGGATCCTTTCAGATGCTTATAAAAGTTGGATCTGTGCCTGTTCCACAGCATTTAGGTTTAAATTACAAGTCAACAGGACACCTTCACCCCCAGGCTGAACAGCCATGCCCACACAGCAGAGGGTGGAACAGAGAGACACCATCCACGTTGAGTTCGATCATTGTTTTACAGAAGTAAAAGTGATATTCTTATTCAGCAGCTATACGGTGCAGAGGCTGTAACACAGAATCTATTTAAAGCACCTGAAGTGAACCTGCTGGCACAGAGTCAGACTGGTTTGTGCCTGAGCCCCTCACTCTGATACTGCAGACTTCAATCATTCTACTTGCTTACATGTCGCTGGGTAATAATACGGCCTACCTGCAAAATAAAAACCAAAGGATGGAGTACAAAGTAAAATACTGCCATCCCCAAATTCTATTCTTGGGGGGGGGGGAGCTCTGAGGATGTCTTCTCAGCCACAGACACACCTGTGTGTGAGCACATCAGGTGTGTCACAGCCCACAGATCTATCACGGCAGATGTTGCAACACTAGGCCACATTTGTCCCACAAACATTTGCAGCTGATGCATAATTTCCCAAACTAACCCAGAAGCGTCTGCTATGAGAGAAAGAGCCAACGTTACCATTTTAACATCCAACACAGAAGAGCAGAAATCTCCAAATGTAGCCACGCACACCCACCCACAGCATGAGCAGCTTCACCTGTGAGCTGCATCCAGCACAGTGGTTACAGGCTCGATGTCCCCCGCTGAGCCTCCTTCTCACTCTGTAACATCTGGCCTTGGAACTTTATTTGGATCGCTGCAGCACAGGTGACACCCACCAGCTCAGGTCCACACCTGCGCTTCTGTTATTAATGAAGTGCCACATATGAATTCTTGAAATTCAGTGTTTGTACTGAAGCCTTTATATGTGGGGGTTAAACGCAGGAAAATTCCTTCAGAGGTGGATTTGCTCTGAACCTTCCCTTAAAGTGTGGAAAAAATAGATCCTAAAGAATTTTGAGGTGTGGCTGCACAGAATATTTCCAGGAGAGGCAGCTGCCTTCTGGCAATACCGGCATAAATGTGTCATTGGTGTAGCGTGCAGACCGAGCTGCATGTGGGTGGTTTGCAGAAACAATTCTCATGGATGGCGTTTGCCGAGGCGAGCCAGTGGAAGGTGTCAGTGGTTTGTTCTCTCGGCAGGTTGGTGTGTGCAGTGTATGAGATGCTTATGATTCCCACCGACCAAAAACTTGTTGAAAATTTGTTAAGAGGTTAAAAATAATTACACATGCATGTTTGGCTAAATGTGGTGAGCTTTCAGTTTGGAACCAAGCTGGAAGCAGATGGTTATGACCCCTCTGTGGGACCACCAGAGGAAGCTGCTCAGGGCCAAATATGATGTTGGGACTGCATTCCACTTTTAATACATTTATCTGCAACACAGTCAGAGTTATGATTGTTTCTGACTAAAACCCCCAAAACAAACGGAGATATCTAATCAGGCCTAACCCCACCCCTGACCCCTGACCTCATGTTTAAAATAAATAAAGCAGAGGCTGCGATCTGGGGTCTGGCCTGGACTTTCACCTTGGAAATTTGATCCATTTTTATCTTGATGTGTGCGTCTGATGAGCTCTGATCAGCAAAAATGATCAGGATCATTCTGTGTGGGTGAAATTAGCAGACTGACCCTTTTTGATCTGGATTCGTTTTTCTGTTGGAGGCAGGCCGATTTTCATAAACTGGGAGATTTCTGTTTGGCTGCACATTTTTTCCTCTTGGAAGCTTTTTTATTTTCTCGCTCCAACCCTGAAATCGGGGCCGGCGCCATCAATCATAACAGAGATTTAAGAAAACAGCTCTGATGGTTTTGTAACATTCGGGGATCTGATGAAGTAGCGCTGAGTCAAAGTGGATGAACTGGCACGGATCGGGACCGAAATGAAGATGAATTCAAGTCTTTGTGATGGGTAGTCACAGAGCTCATTAAAGGGCACGCCTGGCTCACCAGGTCCTCAAACAGAATGAGACAGCATGTATACATGTCATTTTTAGTTCATGTGAACAGAAGAAAGGCATTCAGACTGAGAGCCTCTTATTTTGGCCAGCACAGGCTGAGTCACCTTTAAGATGAGGAAACAAGCATTCATGACATCATAAAGCAAACTGCCGTCCGGAGCCGTGGGTCAGTGTGGGAAGTGGCATACGCTCCTCCTCACTCTCTCTCCTCTCCCTCCCTGTCTGCAGAGAGGGACACATGATGTAATTCCAGTTTTTGGTGTAGGCGTTTTGGCTGCAGCCCAACTTCAGCACAAGTATAAGACTGTGCATGTATCACTCAGAAGCAGACACTTGGTGAAGACACTATGGGGCAGAAAGTGATGGGATACACTGTGCCGGCCGGGGCCGCCTGTGGGGATGCTGTCATAGGCGTGAGCCCAGACGAGTGTGCGCTGATCCTCATCAATCACTGCCGGGACATGAAGAAGCAGGAGGCGAGGCTCCGGCTCGTCACTCTGCTCCTGCTGCTCGGCTGCGCAGCACTGTTTGTTTACAGCACGTGTGCTGGGTTAAAGCAGCAGCACGAGCCCGGATCCAGCGGACGTGAGGTGAGTTCCCAGACTTTTTCCTGAGAGCCCTTAATCCATATCCAAAGTTACGAACCTGACTTCACTAGCAGGAATATTTACTGCAGGATCAAACTTTCGTGCTGAAATGACAAAGAGATTTAAGACAGTTGTCTGATGTCAGAATCACACTGACATGGATGGATGTGCTCAGATTGGGTTAGTTTGTCTTATGCAGAGTGAGCGCCCTGCCTGACAGATTTCCCACCTGATGAGGAAGCCGTGTTTTCCACGGCAGCTGATGTCACTTGAAGGACGAGCCTGCTCTGATTGTTTTGATGTGTACTAAATCCCTTTGAACAGCATTCCTGTGGCCCCTGCAATCCAGTTTCTAGAATTTCAGCTTCTTGGCAAACGTCCATCCATCTTCTTTCCGTTTGTCAATTTGGCCACAGGACAAGAGGTGGGGGGCTTGCCAGCCCAACATTCACACCTATGGGGGAATTTAGAGTTAGCTGGTAACCTAACCCCACTAACTGCATGTCTGTGGACTGTGGGAGGAAACCAGAGAACCCACAAACTCTGCACAGAAAGGCCACATGGAGGATTTTTTCTTTTTAAACCAGGTAAAAAAGTTGAGAACCGGCTCTCGTTTACAAACATGACCTGGATTCAAACCCGGGACCTTCATGCTGCGGGCAGCACTGCTAACCACTGCACCACCGTGCTTTCCCTTCTTGGTGAACAGATTTTGATCCGATGAGTAATCTGTTGCTGATCTCTATCTGCAACAACTGTTTCCAGGATCTGATCAAACTCTGTTTGCTCACCTGTTAGTTTAACTCCCAGACCACTTAAAGGAAGGCCTCCAGGTTTGAATTCCCTTTCCTCTGGGCACTTATTGTTCTGAGAGTTTCTCTTAAAACTCAGTCAGGTTTTCCTGACTGAGGATGGGGCATTTTCATCCACATGTATGCAAAAATTACATTTCATTTTCATGATTTTTACTTTCGGCCTTTAAGTTTCTGTGACTCTGGAGAACCTCTGCAGGGATCTGGAGCATTACTGCCTCGGTCTGGTCAACATGACCAAATGCTTGTGCTAGCTCTAACACCTGTCGCATGAAAACAAAGCTCTACATGACTGAAGGCTGTATTAAAAGTTCTCCTTCTTTGACAGAGTGCAGGGGACCAAACTGCAGCCTACTCAAAGCAGGAGAGAGGGTGCCCTGCAGGTATGTCGTTCACTTTATTTTTGATTAAAGGATTCATTTCAGGCTTTTCTGCCCTCCGGTCTTTTGGCAGATCTCCATTATGCTATGATATTGCACAACTCCAAAGAAGATTCTCACACTTGTGTTTACATAAAGCAAACACTCGTGTTTGCTTTATGTAAACACTTTCTCAGAAATATTGTAAGAAACTAAATGTGTGTGTTCTTGTGTGCAGCTGCAGAAACTGCTCAGAGCAGAGTGGAAACGACACACGTTCATCTGCGTAAGTCCTTCTGTTGTGTTTTGCATGTTTGTGGAGATAAACGTGTCAAAGTGAAATGAATAAGTCCTTAATAACTCATTAAAAAATTTGTGACTGACACTTCTGTGCCACATCTGGCTCCAGGGGAAAACCTCACCGGCATGCCACCATAAATAAAAAAGAGCGGGGAATTTTTTTCGTTTCGCTTCTTTCCAACTTGATGCCGAGTTTTGCAACAGCAGTGGGCGAATCCGCCAATGCGTGAATGCTCGAACTGCTGCAGCGTGAAGCGCTGGAATGCAAATAACGTTAGGCAGGCCTGGAGGCACAGAGCCAGGTCGAGAAATGAATACACAGTTGGTTGTGTCCGTTTCATCAGCACTCTGGCGTCAGGCGCACTTCGGGATCTTCAGCGTCTCCCGTACTGATATCCCGTTTCCTCCTGTCTTGCAGAGTCTGTGCACACAGATAATTCCGATGGATCCTGCATGGCGTGGATTCGTAAGTTTGGTAACATGGACTACAACGAAGAGAAGCGTGCCATTGTGATTCCTGCGACAGGCGTCTACTTCATCTACCTGAGGTTTATTTTATTCTGCCAAAAAACGGTCGAAAATGCAACAATTCACAATTTCGGTGTGAAGCTGCACCGCTGGAGTGAATCGTACCCGAAAAACACAACCCTGCTGGAAACCTGGGAGGGCGTCCGGTGCTCATCACAAGAGTACCGGAACTTGTTTGTGGGGCAGCTCTTTGAACTGAAGAAGGGAGATCACGTGAGCGTGAACGTGACCTTCACCAACAGCTACAGACTGATCAAAACATCGTTTTTTGGCGCTTTTCTCAAATAGAGAAAGTGTTTTTTCTTGAATGTAATCATTGTCTCAGTCTTAATACACTTTCTTTTTAAGTTAATGTAACTTGGAGGTTCATAGGATTAGAGCTGGGTTTTATTTTAGCTACATGCTAAATAGGCTAATTTCCAAAAACTAGAAGAATTTTCCTTTAAATGTGGTCTATTCATCCAGGCATGATAGTTTTTCCCTATCCCAGTCCCAATGGACAAAATTTATCAAAAAAGGCACGTTACCTGCACCCTAACCCCGCCCCAACCCTAGATGGGTTTCTAGTAGCCTGGTGGATGTTAACTTATATGGTTGTATGCTCTATATTTTTATTATAAAAACAGCTCTTCAGTTCATCCTGAACGATTCGTTTTAGGGCCCTCTGCCCCAAAAGCCAACTTTATTCTGATTGGCCAGTTCCTACAAACCTGCTGAAGAGCAGGCTGTGAATCACAGGTGTGAGCCAGGTGCTCCACGAGGGTGATTTCATTTCATCACATTTAAAAATTATATTGTTGTTTTATTTGTATCAGAAAGGGTTTAAAATGTGCGTGTTTGTGTGTGTGTGTGTGTGTGCGTGCATGTGTGTGTGTGCTAATGTTTCAGAGGTTGTCTAACATAAAGAAACAGCAGATGTGACCTGAAAGGTTTTGCTTGTACTCAGGGATGCTTTGATAAAATATGAAACTCTTCTAATAAAAGCACAAAAGCTCACCACCAGTCGTCTCTTACTTGTGTATTAGTCACAGTAGTTGTATTAGAGATTAGAGGGGGTCACAGCAGGAAGTAAATGAACTGTGACCCTCAGTGCGTGCAAGGCTCTGGCTCCTGGCTGTGACTTCTTACAGTAACGATCATCAGAGTAAAATACTAAATACTAAACTAATGTTTGTATTCATCCTCTCTCACATTTCCTTGTGAATTTCTTCGCTCGCTTTCATGCGATCTGATCATGCAATAATAAATCTGATGAAACTGGGACGGGGAAAAAGTGAATGGGAGAAAGCGGGAATAACCATGAAACGATGGCACACGTCTGATATTAGTCACCTCTGTGCAAGAGCTAAAAATACATTGTGAGTCAATAAACTTAATTAACTGCTGCGTGGGAGTCGATGATTAAACGTTTTAATGCTGAGTCCTGAGGATGAGCCACAGTAAGCACACAAACATGAGGCAACACTTCCAGCTGAGGAAATTCCTCGTTCTCATTTAGCCACGCCGTTTTGCATCATGACTTCTCCAGCAGTAGCCAGGCAGGTTCTGAGCTGTACAATGAAAACCTGACGGCAGTGATGCAACTCCACTTCTTATGTGTAACTTTCCAATGAGGAACAGCAGAGTGCACACTGTAAAAACACACATACAGTAAGGTCCATGGATTCTTAGGAGCTGTTATTTTAGGCTTGTACAAAGCATGCTAATGAATGAATGATACTTTATTAGTCCCACAGTGGGGAAATTACAGTTAACAGAACACCCATCCAAGAAGACAAACAAACAAACATGGGGCGATGCGGGCCACCCCCTTCTGGAGGCGCTGCCATTAAAAAGATGGAAACAATAAAGAAAACATAAAAGGATGAGTGGGGAAAAAATCATCTCATACTTTGTATACATGCACACATACAGTATAAGGTTACAAAAACCTCTGTGATAGTGCAGGAAGCACATGGCATAAAGTAGGGTGGGGAGGGGCAGGGGTGGAAGGGAGCCAGCGGAGGTGGGGGGGGGTCGGGCTGCCGTGGGGCTGAATCAAACTCCCCTCCTCAGCTAACAGTTCTGATAAGATGTGGAGTTCCTCAGCAGCAAGGTCAGGGAGATCAGTCCAACACAGATCAGGAGAAGACAGGACGGGGGGGGGGGTGAACAGCCAGGAAAATCATCTTCCACCCACCCTGGAATCCATAACGTAGCCAGCTGGGAATGTCAGTTGGAAAGGAGGGAATAGGGTTCTCCTTTCCCCAATCTCCTCATGGTGAAAAATTTGATCAAAAAAATAGCGTTGAGAGACCAGCTGACCAGATCCATAATTATAAATTCTAGTTCGGAAGTTGTGTGAAGAGAGGCTCTAAGCAGCAAAGCAGGATAAAAAGGAAGGGCTGGGGAGAGGAGAAAAGTGTGTCCGTCTCCGCTGAGGAGCTGAAGAGAAAAACGTTACCATTAAATAATCAAAGCTGTCTTTCAGATTTAATTAGAGGGATTATACAATGATTTGGTGTTTGCTATTTCAGCAGGTAAAAGGTTGGATGCAAACACTAAAGGAAAGTGAAGCGGGTCATTTTTAGGCTGTGAAAAATATCCAGAGAGCATCAGATTTGTACCTTCTGCAACAAAAGGAAGTATTGGTTACATCTGCAACATAGAAAGGCCTGGATGATCACAGCAGTGAGCCATGAGCAGAGCAAATAAAGAGGACTGAGCACAAACTGAAAACCAGACAGCACACACAGTTACACTGTGGCCGAGGTGATGCACAGAGCTGTGGCCCACAGAAACCATGGGCCAAACCATCTGGGAAAGGCCAGATCAGACTGGTGACCAGCATGAGGAGGAGGAGCCAGGCTGTTCCTGCTGTGCGTCTTCCACATCCTGCTGGGGTTTGTTATGTGAATAACTTGTTACGTTGCCAGAATTGTTTCTTCAGACTTCAACCATCCAATCCAAGAAATGTCACCAGAATCAACAGCAGAATGAGTTTTTGCTTAGGAATTTCCTTTCAAATGTGGCTCCATTTAGAATAGAATAGAATAGAATAGAATGACTTTATTGTCATTATACAGAATGTACAGTGAGATTCGAGAGCCAAACGCACAAAAACTGACAAATAAGAAACACAAAAAGTACAGAAAAGAGCACCTAAAGGAAGAGCCGCGGTGCGCGCCGCCATCTTGAAAAAGGGGAATAAACAGGCTTTCCAACAGCATAAGATTTACTGCCAAGAAGCATGCTACAACAAGGAAATAATGGACTAAACAACGCAAATCTGATCATACTGTCACTGTTTATAGTAGAAACAGCTCAGCATGTCCAAAGCTAACAATTTACTGGTTTGCTTTACAATTATCAGCACAATCTAACATTCTTGGTTTTTTGGCCTTTATTTGATAGTGTTTCGCAGTGGGGAGGGGCAGGAAGGCAGGGGGCGAGATGGGGGAGGACACGCAGTGGATGGCGACCGGGTCGGGACTCGAGCCTGCGCTGTCTGCGCCGCCGCACGACATGTGGTTGCCTGCTCAACCGCTGAGCCAGTCTGACACCTTCCCTGCCGCGTTGTTGGCTGGCAGGATTCCTTTCCTTTCCAAAGTTCCATTAATTGAAACCACAGCACTGAAACAGCATTACTCAAAATTATTGATATTCTTATGGATGTTCCATTTTGGCACCAGGTGACATTCACTATGAGAAGAGGGCAAGCCAGCAAATACGTGTGATGCTTTAGGCAATGTTCTGCTGAAAAACATTGGGTCCTGTCATCCATGTGGATGTTACTTTGACACCCACCCTTCCCTGGAAACGGTATTCCCTGATGGCTGTGGCCTCTTTCAGCAGGATAATGCTCCCTGCCACAAAGCAAACATGGTTCAGCAATGGTTTGAGGAGCATGGCAACAGTTTGACTTGGCTTCCAAATTACTTGTTCTAACAGCTCGAGTGATTGTGGCATTTTATAGCCTCCTCTTTTTACAAGTCACTGAAACTAGGGCCTCCTACTCTGTCCAAATCTCAGTCATTTGTCCACGTTCATCAGGACTGCACAGAGGAAACATAATGCTTTATGGTGCATTCACAACAAATACAAATTAGCACCAGGCAACGAATATAGAAGCAACTCTGTGCTCATGGGTGTTAATTAGGAGGTTCAAAGGAAAGGACTGTTACCAGCATGGGCATCCAGTCAGAGTGCAAGCCATCAATGATTCTGCAGTGTTCTGGGTTTCTTTAACTCCACAAGGGAAAGACATACATAGACTGCTCACCTTTAAACAGCGACCAATTAAGTTTAGACTTTATTATAAATAAGATCTGTGCTGTGAAAACCCATCAGCTGATCAGAAATTAAGGATATGAAGTGGTGGTGGTTAGCACTGCTGCCTCACAGCTAGAAGGTCTGGGTTCGAATCCACCCAGCCTTTCTGTGTGGAGTTTGCATGTTCTCCCTGTGTCTGCGTGGGTTTCCTCCCACAGTCCAAAGACATGCAGTTAGTGGGGTTAGGTTAGCTGGTTATTCTAAACTGCCCATTGGTGTGAGTGGTCGCCTGTCTCTCTGTGACAGGCTGGCGACCTGTACAAGGTGTACCCTGCCTCTCGCCCCATGATGGGATGGGCTCCTGCGATCCTGAGCAGGATAAGTGGAAGAAGATGGATGAAGATAAACGTGCTGAAAATGTGTTTGTATGTTTGATCTGAATACTTTTAGAATAAAATGTGAGAATATGTGGAAAAAAATAAACTTGTATTTTGAAATGATCTGTCATGTACGGCTGTGCGGCAGGCAGGAAGGAGGACCCCAACGCAGGATATGGAAGCCAAGGAAATCAGATTATCTAGCCTTTATTTGGCGTGAGCAATACAAAACCAGGGGGAAATACAGCAAAACAGAAGGAAAACCAAACCGGAAATCCCAAAACTAAGAAAACACATGAGCAGGATACAGCAGGGGCACTAAAGACAACAACACAACAACAGGCACAGAAAACACTGGACTTAAATACACCAGGGGATAACGAGGGGAAGTGGAAACAGCAGGTAACACAGCTGAACACAGTGACACAGACGAGACCAAGGGAAGCAAAACTAAACACAAAGCATGGGGAACACAGGACTGTCAAAATAAAACAGGAAGTGACCAGACCAGGAACATGCAGACTTGACACGGGGAAACACCAGGGACCAGAAATAAACAGGAATACAAAAGAGAACACAAAACACTGGGCCACCGGCCCAGGACCATGACGTGATCACTTTTTGTTTTAAATTTACGGTTACAAAAAAATATAATAATTACACATTTCCAAGTGAAAGTTCACTGTTCAAGTCAAGACACAAATGCTTCAGGAAGGGCATGTAAAACTCTGCCAAATCAAACATGCAGAGCAACCTGTTGTGGCAAAGTCTCGTGAAAATCCCTTATTAGAATCAGGAGCCAATGTGAGTGTGAACAAGCATTTTGGCTATTGTAACTCTTACCTAACTGTGCGTACCCCACACTGCCAACAGTAACTTCACACACATGAACCTGAGTGACATCCATCCTTAATCCAGGGGCTTTAACATGATGTGGGCCCACCCTTTGCAGCTATAACAGCTTCAGCTCTTCTGGGAAGTCTTTCCACAGGTTTGGGAATTTCGGACCGTTCTTCCAGAAGCACATCTGTGAGGTCAGACACTGATGTTGAGAGAAGGCCTGGCTCACAGTCTCCACTCTAATCCATCCCAAAGGTGTTCTATCAGGCTGAGGTCAGGACTCTGTGCAGGCCAGTCAAGTTCTTCCACACCAAACTGGCTCATCCATGTCTTTATGGAGCTGCTTTGTGCACTGGTGTGCAGTCATGTTGGAACAGGAAGGGGCCATCCCCAAACTGTTCCCACAGAGTTGGGAGCATCAAATTGTCCCAAATGTCTTGGTGTGCTGAAGCATTAAGTGTTCCTTTCACTGGAACTTAAGGGGCCGAGTCCAACTCCAGAAAAACACCCCCACACCATAACCCCCCCTCCACCAAACTTTACACTTGGCTCAATGCAGTCAGACAGGTACCGTTCCCCTGGCAACCATCAAACCCAGACTCCTCCATCAGATTGGCAGATGGAGAAGTGTGATTCATCCCTCCAGAGAACACGTCTCCACCGCTCTAGAGTCCAGTGGTGGCGTGCTTTACACCACTGCATCCGATGCTTTGCATTGAGCTTGGTGATGTAAGGCTTGGATGCAGCTGCCATGGAAACCCATCCCATGAAGCTCTCTACACACTGTTCTTGAGCTGATCTGAAGGCCACATGAAGGTTGGAGGTCTGTAGTGATTGACTTTGTAGCAATTCCCAATCACTTCCACTTTGTTATAATCCCACTAATAGCTGACTGTGGAATATTTAGCAGTGACTGGACTTGTTGCACGGGTATCATCCTATCACGGTACCACGCTGGAGTTCACTGAAGCTCCTGAGAGCGACCCATTCTCTCACTGATGTTTGTAGAAGCAGTCTGCATGCCTAGGTGCTTGGTTTATACACCTGTGGAAGGGACTGGAACACCTGAACTCAATGATTTGGATCATGAGTGAATACTTTTGGCAGTATGATGTATG
>JAMQGT020004421.1:0-23326 GCA_024447675.2 Pterophyllum scalare
CTATCTCATCTACTGGTTCGGTTGGTCTTGCTGACCTCTGCTCCTTTGGAACTTGTGTGTGTGGACTTTTGGTCTGCAGAGGACAGCAACAATAGGTCGGTGGATGTTCTAGTTGTCACAGACCATTTTACCAAGTTGGCTCATGCCTTTCATCTGAGAGACCAGACTGCAAAAGGGATTGCCAAAAAGCTGTGGGACAATGTTTTTTTGCATTTATCAAGGGATTGCATTTCTCTCTTCAAGGCCATCTAATTCTATCTGTGTGCAAACCTTAGAGGACTTTAGAACAAATGTTTTCACTGTATGTGATCAAGATCAAGTTGAAGTTCCTCCACCGATGAGCCGTAGTGCTGAACAATGTCCACAGGAGGGCAGTCGTGAGACACTGTGCAGGTCACTCGGGTCAAATCCTGCTCTGACCCCAACATTTAGGTGGTAATCAGGGCACTCGGTCAGTACATGGTCATCTGTTAGTTTGAAAACAGCAGGCGAAAGGTTTCAACCTTCTCCTGCCACTTTCTGACATCTCCTTTTTCTCTCCCTGCGTGTCCTCTGTCAGCAAAGTCATTATCTGCCTTTGGCCTTCATCCCTGTTCAGGCCTCAGGGCGAGGAGCACACGTACACACCACACTGCAGGGTGTTGGTGTCTGTTACACAGGGATAACAGCAGCCAGAGTATGAGATGATTAGTGTGTCATCGTGACATAACTAACAGCACACTTTGACCTGAGAAGCCTCTCAAGTGCGCCAGCCAGCTCCAAGACTGTTGGCTGCATGATAATGGAACCAAGAGCGTGTATTAAAAAAATCAGCACGGGTGGAAGAAATGAACGGTGTGGCTCCATCATGTTGGGGGGTTTGCACATTCACCAAACAAGTGAAAGATGCCAATCCCTTTGGGTTACATCAGGAAAAAGATGCAGCTTTAAAATGTGCAAATACGCAGGAAGTATGTGCTGTGGAGACTAAGGGAGCTGCGGAAAGCAGCTGAGGGTGGAATAAATGAATGCACGTCAACATACTGAGATTGTGATGGCATCATTTCAAACAAAAATAAATAAAATTAGGGTGATTTTTTTCCCCTCAAAAGTACAAACAATGCAAAAATCTGAAAAACAAAAGTTCTGAAACAGATCCACTGTCAAATAGGACTTTGCCTTTGCAAAATTAAAAATAATCACCTCACAACAGATTAAAGAACTTTTTTTACAGCATGCACTATTTATAAAAACGTATCCATCTTTTAAAGTTACCCTTTTGTACTTTTCCTTGACTCATCCAGGTGCTGCTTATCAAATGCCTTTACTGATCATCAGTAAGTGATTTTTGGCAGTTCACTGCTCTGGAGCAATCAGGTGTGTGTGATCTTCCAATGAGTGGACAACCCGGCAAGGTTTGATGGGTGAGAAGCCAACTGAATCTGTGAATGAAGGAAAAATGGGAAGTGAGAGTAACAGGAAATTGTTTTTTCTAAATAAAATAAAATAAATTAAATGTATATATATTAATGTTAACATACTTAACATTAAGACATCTACAACATGTTTGATCCTTGGCTTTGCTAAACTGTTTCAGTCAAATCATCTAATGATTTTCAATTAAATGATCTGCACAGCAAAGAGCTCAGGGTACAAAAGAGAAAAACAATCATTAAAAAAGACTTAATTTGATCCTTCTTTTGATTTTGTGCTTTTGTGAGACATTAGGTAACTAAATATAAAGAAAACAAAAACATTCTGGAGACTGGAGGTTTATGAAACCAGAAAGCTGCTTTGACAGATCAGCAAATGGAAGCATCTGCTGGAGAAAGAATCAATCCAGCAAATGCAAAATAGACAAAAAGCCAGCTTACACGGGGGGGGGGACCTCGACACAAGTGCCTAACTAGCTTTTCATCTGCTCCTGTTTCTTTCTCTGTTGGTCTAATTACCACATCCGGCTTATTGTCCTCCTGATGACTGTAATTAATCAAGTTCTGCTCCCTAATCTCTGAATCTCATCATCCTTACTGTACACCAGGGCTGGCCACACCGGATGGTATCCTGATGTAAGCTGTTTTGGGGAGTGTAACTGTGTGCGTGTCTGCAACTTTGCATGCAACAGCAAATTGCATAGTCCCACCCTGCTGTTTGTTTTTTCTTTTTTTTTCTTTTTTTTTTAATTGTTGTTGGGAGAGTGTTTATCGTCTGCATACGGGTCAGTAATTGTTACTCGTCTTCTCCTCCTCCTTAAAGCAGTAGGTGGATGTTTGCAGACAGGAGTTGTGCTATTTATCTTCCAGGAAGCTTCATTTAACGTGAAAGTGTTTTCCCCAACCGAGGCCTCCTTGGCTCCTGTCTGCACAGAGAGAAAGAGACTCCTACTGTCACCACAGCCTTGTCCTCCCTTGAGCTTCAGATGGCTTACCAGGTCCTTAATCTGTCTTATGGGTGACATCACTCTCTGCCAGCACGTTCTTCTTATTCCTTACAGGACAGCAGGCGAGACGGAGGAAAGGAAAGCATTAGGTGGTGTCCACTGGTTTGTTAGGAAAGGTGAATCAGCTCAGCGGTGACGCTTTGGAGGCTCCGTAAGAGCAGGCACGATCTTGCTTACACACTTTGCCTCGGCAATGGCAGCGGGTGCGGCGGAGGGAGACACACACATGGAGGAGCTGGTGGGTCATGGTCTAGGCATGGAGGAAGCGGCCCACGGCCTCCTGAGGAGGCGCTCGTTGAAGGAGAGCTTCCACAGTGACTCCCTGCTGGCCCCAGACACTGACTTCATGACAGGTATACAGCCACACCAGTTTGCGCTCTCACGTACATCATTTCCACGCAGATAGTTTTGGTTGAATTTTTGTCTGCCAGGGTTTTCGCTTCACAACTGTCACCATCATCATAAAAACTCACGATAACAAGATTATTGTGATAGCCACAGAAATTAGAAAGCAAAGAAAATCGAAACAATACTATTAGTCAGACTCATCTTTACCTTTGTTTATTGTGTGGAGGTGATGAGACTTTGTGACCCTAGCCATACAAAAGAACAATTACACAGTTATTTACAATATTATTACATGTGCATTCCTGACACAGTAGCAATATTTTATTTTTAGATGTCACGTGTATTGCAATACACAGTTATGATGACATGGGCCACTTTATTAGTTACAACACAACTCTGACATAAGTTTGACTGTTTTAAGTTTTACCTCTGCATTTTCAGTTTCATGGATGCAGTTCACCCCCCCCCCCAACATTAACTCAATACTAATCAAAAGTTAAAGATAAAAGAATGACTTCTTGTTGCAACCAAAAACTGACAAAGTGCACCCCTCATAAAAGCAGAGTTCATGGCAAGGCTGTTGTATTGCACTGCACTGGGTTTCACAGTAGCCGGTGGGTCTGTATGCCTTATCTTGCAGCAACAAAAAAAACAGATCTGATGCGGGTATGATTTTTGCAAGATGACAGATTTGTTCAAATCAGTTTGTGATTTGTGCCTAGAAAAAAAATGAAATAAAAACAAATCTGAAAACTTTGCTTGAAGAGGAATGCGACGCTCAACAGGTGTGTCTGATCGAACTTTATAAAGAACCTTTTTATGCAGAGCTTTAGAGGAGATTTCTCGCTCTCTCTTCAGGCATACGGTATTATTCTTACAATAACTTTTAATGCCAATTTTTTTTGCCTTTTTCCTCTTTTTTTTCACATTCTCCTACATACACTCGCTAAAAAAACCACTTCCAATCTAACTTCCAAGGTTGTTAAGATTGTTGTCGCTGGCCCTATTGGTTGTCAAACAAGATAAAGTCAAACACTAATCCTAAACATCTCTCTTACTTCTCACATGTGACATAGTCACAGACAGACTGTGGATGCTGTGGGAGGTGTCTTATCTGAGAAGATTTGGGGAAATTCCCTGTTCCCTGCAGGGATATTAGTATCAGTGGACTAACATATGAAGGAGTGCGTGTGCACACGTGGCCTGTGTGTGTCAGGCTGCTGGGCTGCTGATACAAGCAGACAGATGCTGTTCCTTCATTCAAGAGGCACCAGCTGCAAACTGAGATTAAAAAGCTCCACTGGCTCTCAATGCTGCAGTTATAGCTTAATGCATTTTCATTTTGCTCGAATGTACAAGACGTCTGAAGCTGTTGTGATAACTTGGCAGTGTGTACGTGTGAATGTGTTTGAGGAAGAGTAAATATACTTAATGCATGGGTTTGTACGTGTGTTTGCATTTGCGTAAACAGCACTCAGCCTCTTCTTTGTGTGGCTGCGTTAGTGCAGAGACTGAGCTTTGGGCTGCTAATGCCGTTTTACAGCACTAGGATTATGTGCTATTCTAATCTCAGGCCCATATGGGGCGTGTGGAGGTAGCACGAGGATGATGTCACGGTCAGGACAAGAGGAGAAACAGAAGATCGCATGCTTACATAAAATCACAACCCTCCACGAGAGACGGATTACTGCGTGAATGATTATAGTGAAACATCATCAGCATCACCGGATCATCGCCGAGGGTCATATCTCAAAAGAACTACTGCAGCAAGTGAGAGTAAAACAACAGGTTTAACATGCATTTCACACATTTCACAAACACTAAAACTTTGAAAGCACTGAAGCATCAAGCAACAGTTTAAGTTCCAAAGCTGGTCATGTAATTGGAGTTTAAACTGCATATTTTATAATAATGGTTGTTGCACTTGGTGCTTTTGTTTTTTTGTTTTTTTGTTTTTTTTAACACATTTGCTATGACTATAATTAAAAGATGGGTGCAGCTTCTGGATTGAGAAATTAAGCTAAAACAGACGAGCTTCAAATATGCAATCTTTCTTGTGGCCAGCAGGGGGCATCTCCTTTAGAAGTCTTATTGCAAAGAAGTCTGTGAGGAAAATTATCCATACTCTTGCTTAATTTATGGCCTGAGTAAGCACTTTATTAATGAGTTTATGACCTCAATCAGTAGTTTCAAATCTTTTTGAATACCACATGGTGTTCATCTCATAAATTACGGTCCCGATGAGAGTCAAAAAAAGACGACAAAGCAGAGTACGCGTTCAAGTAGCACTATTGTTACTGACAAGTCACTACCATGGGAGTGTCCTCGGTGGTTAGATCCACTTTTGGCTTTTCACATGTTTGAAAAAAAAAGAAAAAAAAGATGGCGATATGTCCAGTTTGAGTCCACAAACCAATGGGAGACACTGTGATGGTTACATCCATCTTTTATATACACATGACATACAAGCTGTTAGATTCAAGAAAAAAGCATTTACCCGTAAGCTATTCATTACTTATTGCTCTTTTAGACAGAAATTCTTATGGCTAACTATTTAAACTGTGTAGCATTACTTTTTTTTTCTGGTTCAGGTAACAAATTCAGATATTTATGAAGTTTTATGCACTTTTAGGTATTTTAACTACTTATTTGTTACTTTTCTATTTGATATAGTTTAACCACCTACACTCCTCCTCTGAAAGTATTGGAACAGTGAGGCTAATCCTTTTATTTTTGCCATAGACAGAAAGCATTTGGGTTGGACATAAAAATAAAAATATGACACAAAAGATCAGCTTTTATTTCCAGGTATTTACATCTGGATGTGATGCAGGGTTCAGAAGATAGCACCTTTTGTCCGAACCCGAATCTGCCCCGAGGCCACTTACTGCATGTCTTCTCCTTGGGATTTCTTCCAGCTTTCCTGACTTCTCTCCACCATCCCATCAAAATAAAGGCCAAACAAACTCAATTCAGTCTAACCGGTCTTAATGCAACAGCAGTATTATGGTGTTTCAGCAGCTAACTCATTATACTGATGTACTTTTTAATCAAACTGAAATGCTTACTTAATCAAATTAGTTGAGCTACTTCGCAATCTATCCTCATATCCCCTGGCAAACTGGATAAGTACCGCCTGGGGTAAAAGAACCCCTGGTAGGGAATCAGAGTTTCTGTTGACTTAAGGAAGCAGATTATGCAACTGATCCTTGCTCCCTGTCGTATATTTTGGCTGAGCACGACTGGGAAATAATGCTTCATCACACTGCTCCACTCAGTTGATTCCTGTTTCAGTGTTTTGGGGTTTGTTTGTTTTTTTTTGAGCCTCTGCAACCACAAGCACGCATTAGTTTTTATTTGCCTCTGCCTCATATTCACCGCTACTCAGTGACATGCGCTATAAACTCTGTAACTCAGTGGATGTGCAAAATGTTTACAGCTGCACGGCACAAGAACAAGCCACATCTCGGGTTTATTTCTGCTGCTTCCTCTCTGTGTCTCCAGCTCTGTTAATGACGGGGGGCTTACGTGTGGGGGCGGGGTCAACGAGGCTCAGTCTGTGGGATTAACATTGTACTCTGCACACACACACGCACGCAAGTACACATACACGTACAGACAATTTAGACTGAATTGGACAACTGCAGAGTTTTTAAGCATTACCAACCCCACCCCCACCTTCATACACACATCCTGAGCAAAGGGCTTTAAGCTCTGTCATACACATCAGCACATCACAGATCGTACCCGGCGACCACCGAGGAAACGTGAGGGGATCTAAACACCAAGACCTTCATCTCCTGCTGCAGATACTGAAATATTATTTGGATGCTCTAAAAAAAAAAAAAAAAAAAAAAAGAGAGGAAGGAACACCAGAAAGGCTGATCTGTGAGTGTGTCTGTGTGCGTGTGAGTGTGTGTGAGTCAAAAGTGGAGCAAAAGAGATGAGATCTTAGTGGACATCAGCCAGAGGATCAAAATTAGATGGAGGGAGAGCCGGCCTGTCTGACAGGAGCAAGAGGAGGAAAGAGGACTGAAAAAGTATGCTCGCGAGAGGAGAGGAAGAAGAGGAAGACGTCTGGGGTGGTGGAGGAAGGCCCAACTGGCCTGCAGAGGCACCGTGACTGCTCCTCAGCTTCCAGCGTCTCCCACGGTAGCCACCTTTGAACCATTGTGACTGTGTCGTATTACAGATTGGCTGCAGCAAAAGATCAAGCAGCAATCACTTGCAGAGAAATGATGGTGACAGAAGTGTTTTGGATGTGTGCTTCGGCACCATTGTTTACATGCTGCTGTACGGTGACAGCGGGGATGATCTGTGTCCAGCTGTGTGGTGACCTCATTAGCTTGATTTCTACAGTACAGCCACGAACAAGAGCTTACCTCTTTCTCTGATTACAGCTTCTATAGATCTTAAGGTCAAATCAACTGCACGCATGCATTTTTTTTTTTAACCTTACCATCTTTCCCTTCCTTTTTGCTTATGTGACTGAGTTGTTTCTCTCATCGTGCTTCATAATCTGCATGTTCGAACATCTTTACACAATTTGCAGGCTAGCAATTATTTGAATGATGACTTTCGAATGGTGAATGATGAATTATTCTAATGACAGGATAATGTGCGTCCTGGCAAAACACCTCACACTATCTGCCTTTATATCTGCAGATGACCGCAGCTCGGCAGCCAGCGGCCTGGATGTGGCCGACCGGCTGACCTATCTCGAGCAGAGGATGCAGATGCAAGAAGATGAAATCCAGCTGCTGAAGATGGCTCTGGCTGACGTCCTGAAGAGACTCAACATTTCGGAGGAACACCAAGCAGCTGCTGCTGCTGCTGCTGGGAGGAGAGCACCAGGGGCCAAAGGTGAGCAAAGATCTATTGTCATATCTACAACCCAGTAGGAATTAAGGTATGTCGATACACGAAGGCCTTTAATCCTTTTGATCTGCCGTACACTAGAAAACATTCACTTCTTTTTTTTATATATATAGATTGTACATGATGGTTCTCAAGTGCATTTACTAGAATTGGACTATGTTACTGAATAGTATTAGTTTATAACTAAAAATGCACATAATGCAGAAAAAAACATGTTTTAGTCAGAGGGGTTTTGTTGACCTATTAGGTCTATAGGTGGTTAAAGGGAAAACTACATATCACAATTCATTAATATCTGAGCCTGTGGGTACGAGATGAGAGATAAATCTCAAAGCAGGGAAAAGCACTAACTTCTTGTGTTTGAGGAGTTGAAACAAAGGAATTTTTGTCATTTTTGCTTAATTTTAGAATTACACAAACCAAGTAATGTGCATAGATTTTAAAGACAAACATGCCGATAACATGCCGTTGTTTCATTTCTCAAAAGGGGCTTTGTTTGTGCAGGCAGCAAAAAGAACAGTCACAACATTCACCACAAACACAGTTCACAGAATTAAGACCCCCACTCCCATTCTGTGTGTGTGTGTGTGTGTGTTTGTGCGTGTGCTACCACAGCCAGGCCAGTGTCTCTAGCTCTGCCCTCCAGAGCGCCCATGATGACCTCCAGCACAGCTTCTCTGAAGAAGAGCACCACGCTGCCCTCCAGCACCGCAGCCAGGAACTACAGCCCAACGCCACCCCGAAGGTAACGAGTTGCTTCTCTGGAGAAGAGAGCTGGAGATTATTTAATGAGATTTCATAGCACACAAGATTATTTTTATTTTTAGAATATTTGCAGGGGATCACATTGTATATTTTCCAAGCTGACTTAAATGCTTGTTGTTAATTGAGGCGTTAAATTTGCTTTCTTTTGTTTTCTTTATCGCTCGCTATGGAATAATATCACACGGCAGGCCTTTCATCCCACCTCACCCACTCAGAGTGAAGACAAGTCTAATGTATACAGCATGTTCTGATCAGGCAGCTGACGGCGAAGCTTCAGTCTTCATTAGTAAGCTTCGCTTCCCATTATTTAAGATGCAAAGGCAATCAGAAGACAGCCTCCAGTATCTAAGAAACTGCACATGGATGCTCAATAATGATCCCCAACACCAGCCTCTTCTTTCCAAAGCAATAAAGCACTGCTCCATTTTCTGCACATCTCTTCCTCTCAATTACATTTCAAATGATACTGCCATTAGATAGCATTAGTTAGAGAGCATGATAGGGTATCTCTGTGGCACCTTAATGTGCCGCCGCTACATCTGGGCTACTCTCATATAATTGCACAGAGAGTGGTAAATCTCCATTCACTTAAAGCCCTCCACTCAATATTTGGAAAGAGTGAGACGGAGAATCACCATCACACTCATCTTTATTAATGCCGGTTCATCTTGCTCCACTCTTATTTCACCTTTCTGCACTCTAATTAATCTCTACTTACCTTTTGGCTTCTTCTTCTTTCTTTCATGTACTGTCCATTTCTTTTTTTTTCTTATTTTTTTACTTGTTGCTTCCCATCTTTCTTTTCTTCCTTTTTTCTTTTTCCAAAACAAAAAGACCCTACTTGATTTTTCTTCTTTCCAGCGGTGTGAAGAGCCCACCTGGTAGTGTGAAGGACAGTCCGTGCAAGACCACTAAAGCACGACCCACCTCTGCAGCCTCAAGCAGTAAGAAAGTTCAGGAAGGGTGAGAACCTACACACACACACGACACACACACACACACAAAACTTAGATGCGGTTGTGTAACTGTCTTTCAGATTTTCACCCATGCATGCACTCCTCACAAACCAGATCATATGCAGATCTCTGCTGATTCAGCTGATTTTGAGATGACTTATGGCTGATTCCATTTCTAAAATTAAGTCAAGCTTACCACCACCCCAAACATCCTGTTTCAAGTGCAAACACAGGGTACAGCACAGGAAATCTGTAATTACTCAACCTGAAACTGATGTATCAAGATGGCAGCCTTTTATTTTGATGAAATCTCTCTCAGATCTGCTAACTCTCTCTTTCTGTCCCTGCATCTCTTTGTTTCGCTCTCCCACTCGTGTCCTCTGGCAACTCTGTTTCGTTTCTCTCTCTCTCTCCCTTTCTCAATATAACAGCGGTAAGTCCAGAGAGGCTGCAGTAAATGTAGGTAAGTTCACCAGTTCCCACTGGCAGCATTCAGAAAAGGAATGTGAAACTGTTGCTGAACAAACAGGAGAAGCCTGGTCCTGTTAAAATGACTCTGACCTGTATGTGTGTTGCTTTGCTGCAGGGACAAGGCGTGTGACACACTGTAAAGGTAGGCTTCGTCCCTGTTTTACACCCCCAGTAATGGAAATAACCACTGTTTACATCTATAATGAAAAAGCTAAGCGAACTGTGTTTGAGCTCCTGTTTTGTGTTCATTTTGTCATTTGCCCACATCTCACCATGACTTGTGTGCCTTCCCTCAACCCTTCCACCTCTCTTTTTCCCATCTCCACACAATCTGCCCTTCATACTCTCTTCATCGCTCTTTTCTCCTGTCAATCCTCCACTCTGTCTGTGTCCTCACCTCATTTCACCACTTCACTTAGTGACTATGCAGATCTATCTGAGCCCCCTCACAAGAAAGACTGGGTCTTCTGAAGCCGCTAAGTCTGTTTCTGCGGTGCCTGCCCGCAGCGGGCCCACGGCCGCTCCTAACCACCCTCAGGCGAAGGGGGGTGGCAAGCCGGAGATCAGGAAAGCGACCCCGTCCTTCACCTTAAACCTCCAGAAGACCACAAGAGGCCAGAGTGCACCGCAGGACACATCCAGCTACAAAAGCCCCATCAAATCGCCCAGTCAGTACTTTCAGATTTGTTATTGACACACAGGTAGAGACAAGAGGACAGAAGCTGCAGGGTCTTCTTCACTTTTAATGCACAAATTAACCGTTTACCACAGATTTTAGGGAAAAGTGCAGGGAATTTATTTTTCTCTCCCTGCTACTGCGTGTACTAAACCCCAAAACAAATGTGTGAAAGCCTCGATCAACCACACGAAACTGCAAATGTAGATTTTCTTAAGAATTTCCGACATGCTTGAGTCGCTCAGCAACGGCGTTTCGCGGGATCATTACTTTTTTGGGGGGATAGAGTGAAAGCTTTAATGCATTCTTAGCCACACTGCAGTGTAGTAGTAGCTCCATTTGTCGCATGCTGGTACCTGCACAGTGCTTCACTGAAGGCCTGTGCTCACTGCTAACGTTTGTCTCTGTCACGCTGCGTGAGAAGTTGCAGAGTGTGTGGGCACTGAGTGTGTGATGTAAGAGGGAAGCTGTTTTTGTTGTAACTGAATGCGTGCCACTCAGTCCTCACGCCTGTGTGCTGTAATGTTTTCTGTTTCGTAGCCAACGTTCCACCTTTGAGCCCACCTTAGATCATTAATAATGTGTATCAGAAATTCTCAAATCAGGAGAAACAATAAAAAAAACCACTGTCAACAATGGGGTGGTGTTTCCATTTAATATCTACTGCTTTGTGTGTGAGTGTGCGTGTGTGTTTGGATGCGATGGTGACTGGTAATATAATAAATGAAAGAGGTGGCCTACAGTTATCCTGTTACACGGTGCTGTACTTTCCTGGCAAGGTTAAAGTCAATCAGCCACGAAGCACGCACATTGTTGCCTGATGATAGCAACAGGCTTTTATAAGGTAGCTAAAAGGAACTAACGGCCACTGAACACTTCGGTGAGCAGGAAATTGCTGTAAATCACACGCTGTGACCTTTTTTAGTCATATAAACATTCAAGTGGACACTTAAGAGCGGCAGTTTCCAGTGTAATATTAACTATCAGAGATCTGATTATTCCACACACATGAATTTTGAAAGATCTTAGAGCTTTCCTTTCTCAGATGGAAGCTGAGGATGACGAGTCTTCATGCAGTGTGCAGGTGGAAGCGCACAGGACAACCAATCACTAGCCAGACTGTTATCTCCAGCTATTCTCACGCTGGCCCAAAGCCGTGCAGCTGGCCAGCACATGGACTTTGCAATAGCGAGCTGGCAGGTTAAACGTCTGACTACATCACATGCACTTCCATCTGACAAATCAGAATTCTGCTGAAATGTCGCCCCCCTGTGGTGACAGTGTCATTTCATTTTTGAAGAGCAACATCAGCAAAGTCAACACTGCTCAGATCCAGAGTTCTGGCGGTATCCTCATCCGGCTCTCTTCTCTCCTTCATCTTTTGGGCACTTTTTTTTCCCCCTTGCTTGCTAAGCATGATTTGAAATTGCGCTCTGCCAAGGAACTACTCTATAAGACACTCGCCAAAAACTTAATTGCTGCAAAGCTGACGTCAGCATGTTTGTGCAAAATATCCACAAACTACAGAGAGCAAGGAGAGGATGTGAAGGTACTATATTTCCCAGCATGCACCCCACCATCAAAACCATTCAGAAAAGACGCCTATTTTAATCAATGGCGCGTCAAATGAGTAAGTGATTATGTGCGCCTAAAATTCAGTTCATATTCAGAATATGTGCAACATGTGACACACTCTACTTTTAAACTTTTAAACCTGCATCTAAAAAAAAAAAATTCCATAAAACAATTAAACAGAGAAAAACACTGCAGGGAGCTTCAAAACGCCGTCTGCCAGTGTAACCTTACAGCATTTACAAGTGTGACAGGATTACAGATACACTAAAGCCGTGTGAAAGAAGATAAAGATTAAATTTCCTCTCCAACAGAAACTTGAGGTTGGCATGACCTCAAAATGAATCCTCACCACCACGTGCTCCTTGGGCGTTAGGAGGACCTCTGCTGTTAAGAAGGAGAACTGCTAAAGGCTCGACTTCAGTGTTGAAATTCTAAAAATGAGGAAATGGGATACACAACAAAAGTATTATTTTGTAGTTTTTGTTTATCATTATTACAATGGCTTTGCAAGGGTATGTTTTTATACTTTAAAATGTTTGCTTTTAGTTCAATTTATGTTGCTTTCATCATTAGATTATTTAATATTATAATTTTATTTTAATATGGGGAATATTTGTTATTGTGAAAATTTAAAAAGTGTAGAATAGGTATAATATTCACGGGCATCCCAGTCATAACAAACGTGTACCCCAAAGCCTCCCCATTCTTGCTGAATTAGCAAATTTTACTATAAAAGTATTTCTCGGGAATTTTTATTTCATTTTCATTCGCTTTTAAATGCACAAAAATGTTTCTGTTAGTTCAAGTGTTTCTAGAATTTAGTTTTTATTTTTATTTCAGTTAAGGGCAATTCTTGTAAATTCCTCTGTTTAAAAACCAGGCCGCATAAGAAACTGGAACTGTTGTGGAAGGCTGCAAAAATAAGAGTATAAAGTGATAAAATTAATATTGTTATATTATACTCAATATATTGTTATATATTGAGTTCAGCTTATTGGTGCGGCCCTCCACAATAGTCCCAGTTTCTTATATAGCCCCTTGGGGAAATTAATTGCCCACCCCTAGTTTAGAGCCTTCCAAAATTAACCAAAGCTTCCAAGAGAATGTGAAGAAACAACAGCTTTGATTTTATGTCCAAAATATTGCATGTATTGTGTTGCAGAGATATCAGTTTAAATTCAGTTTTATAGTCATGTAATACCAATTTGTCAATGTCAATGAATCAATGTTGCCTTTATTTAATCGGGAATTTGATTAAAGTTACAGTGTGTAAAATATCACTTAAAAAAAAATTAGATTACAGATTGCAGTCAACTGAATTCTGTTTTCTTACTCCTCCCAATTCAAGTGCATAATCCTAGCTATGGTGGCTGCTGCAGGACAACAACTGGTTGGGGTTCATCTGTAGTGACAGTAGTCTGTTTATCTCAGCTGGTGTTTATTTACTCTGGAAGAGGCTGTAAAATGTTGTAAAAGGAGTTTGATACATGTCGATGAGTCAGGGAAGCTCACTTCTGCCCAATGACAGCGACACTGAGGTGAGTTGTTGAGGATATCCTGAACTTTCCTCTCAGTAAGGGCTGTTATGCATGTTTTTGTGTGTTAGAGTCCTGACTTTAGTTCAGGACTCTACAAAGTCCATGTGCTGACCATTTTTCCATCTTAGTCACTGTATTCAAGATGGCGGGGTAATATGGTGGCTTCAACAAACCCGAGACTGCTCCTGTGTATTTGTAATGGATTAATTATAAGTTTATGAAAACACATCAGTTTGTTGGAAAACACCATTACACAATAATCAGTGTCTATTTATGAGTACAACATTCTTTTCTTTCTTTTTTTTGCTATTAAATAACCTCAAAAAACAACTAAGTGTACCTTTAAGAGCACATTGTTGTTTAAAATACTGGCCTGGTAATATGCAAAGCCTCTTCAGGAAGTAGGACTAAAGAGAAAGTTTAAAAGAAAATAAAATAAAAATCTGAAAATGTTTTAAGGCACCTCTTGGTAAAACACTGCACCCTGGTGGTGAAAACTTTCATTACAGTTTTCAGAGCGTAATAACAAAAGTCCTTTTAATTGTTATTTTTGGACACCTAGCTTTCACTTTAAAATTGTGACAAAAACTACATATATGTTGAAATTATATGAATTTTAGAAATCTGGCAGCTGTGATAGGCTTCAGCACCACCACCACCACCACCCTGACCCTGAATGGGATGGATGGATGCATTTTGGCAGTGATGTTGTCTCATGACAGCTTTAATCAAAGCAACCAGATTTATGAACAAAGTATCCAAGAAAAAAAAAGTCACCTTTATGGCTTCCATGCGCAATGAACAGCATACCCGTATGAACCTAAACACCGACAGCAGCAACTATAACTGCATTTCAATAACACACCCTGCAAGCTAAAGATCCCATTTTCCTGACCAACTGAGACAGGGCTACAGCTCTGGGGCACTGATTGAGTCCCGTCTGTCCTCCATGTGAGGAGACTGCAGCAGCTGCCTGATGCAGTCAGAGGCAGATGTTACAGTTCTGCCTGCAGACAGGTGTGAGCGCCCGCATATACGGTCATTTCCCCCTGTTGCACACCATTTTTCAAGCTACGACAGCTATAAACTCAATTTATGTTTTATGGTATATTATGAAAATATTACACTGTGTTTAACCAGGATCTTGGAAATGTAAAGTACTCTGTAAAATAATTAAAACACACACACACACACACACACACACACACACACACACACACCATCATCACAAAATAATATATTACTAGCCTATTTCTCCAGGGTCTTAAAGGCTTAAAGTATTTGTGGCAATCGTGGGTTTCTCTCCAATCACTGTAAAACTATTTCCTGGACTACTGTGTAATAAAATGACTGAATATTTCATCTGTGTCATTTTTTTCTTTCTCTAAAAGGATAGCAAAAAATTAATCTGACCCAAGTTTTTGCTCAGAAAAAGACGGTGTGAGTTTAGTTGCCCTCCTCAGTATTCGTCGGGCTGCACAGTTGCGACCTCGCCGGGTTGAGGGCGCTGCCGTGCAGCAAAACCAGCGAGACTTGAATATTTCAGCAGCCTGCTCTCTCATTCTCTCTTTCTCCATCCAGCCTCCCAGTGGTTGGAGGCAGTAAAAGATGGCACCTCAGAAGCCGCTGTCAGCCACTCCGCCCGGCTTCTTGTTCTTAGGAAAGCGGCGTGCTGCCATGTGAAGTGGCTCCGACTGAACCAGCAGCCGCCTGAAACACAACGGTGGAAGATTTTTTTAAATTAATATTATAATTTTTTAAAAGACAGACCTAAAAACTGTGGGCATCCGTGTAGCATTTTCCACACCCTGTCGCCTTTTCCACCCTCAAACATCTGCACGCCCAGCCGGCTGCAGGCTTCGCTGTTTGTTGTTTTTTTCTATCAGAACATACAGAACTGCTGCTTCTGCTGGATCTGGATCGTTTCCATTACAGTCGAACTTGAGGACGAAGCACTGAGCTCACAAGGAGCATTGTTGATTTCATTCAGAAGGACGATGAGGTAAGGAGAAACACGCATTGCTCTTTCGCTGCACAAACAAGCGCAGACTTCTGCACAGTGAGGTGTTTTTTTTTAGGGATATTAGAGGATGTGGGCCTCATTAACGGGATAAACTGTCTAGTTTATGGGATGCAGTTCAATTCAGAGGCCGCGGGACCATAGGTGTATCCCAACCTGAGATTCACGGGAGCACGCGCTTTTATTGACCAGTAGGTCACCTGTTGGCCGACAGAATATGAACCTTTAAGAGAAGCACATTAAGGTCTTATCAGAAAAACAGCCTTTGATTTAAACCCCCCCAAAAAAACCAAAGCTAACATCCCTGACTCCAGGTCGCTCTTTGATGTGTCACATGGAGGTAGTCTGCAGTGAAAAAAAACCCCGAAGAATATGTTGTCACGGAAACCATACTACACATGCAATAGCGTGGCTTTATGGTGCACTTAATTGCAACGCACATCACAAAGCAGTCGCGTGTGTTTAAACATTACCTCAAAAAAGATGAAACCTGCGCAGCATGCACGCTCACACACCTCTCTGCGTGGGAACCAATCAGCTCTGAGTATTTCTTACAGCATCCAGACGCAGTTCAGAGATGCAGGCACTGGGTTGACTGGTTCAGTCTAACTGCCTATCGGGTAAAACGTTACTTGCAGGCCCGGCCTGTCGTCACACCCTCCTTCCAATCAGCTGCGAAGCTGCTGCTGCTACTAGTGGGTGAGGCAGCAGCAGCAGTAGCAGCGTTTGGCGCAGGCTCACGATGAACAGGAGGAGCCATCAGCTGACTCTAATTGCTGTTGGCATAGAAATTAGAGTGGGCGATTGAGTGTGCATGCTAGTACGGTATTACTCGTGTTGTGTGAGAGCCTGCCTCTCTGTTAGGGGAAAAAAGTTTCAGTGACTTCTTCTGGATACTCTGCTTTGATTAATTCGAGGTGTTTAGTGGTTATGCTGCAAGAGTAAATGGGCTATTTCATTGTCAAACAATGTGTGCATCTGTTGTTCAGTCATGAGCTTTGGCATGTCTCAACTTCCAGGCCCACTCCCAAACCATATACTCATGTGTTCTGTAGTTAGTTCCAAGGCTAGATTCCAGACAGTATTGTGAGAAAATCAGAGGAGGTCCCTGCACACAAGTCCCATAATATAAACCACTGAATATCCTATTATTGTTCATTTACAGCTCCATATTCATATTCTTGGACTCTACCATTACGGCTTTGCATGATTCCCAGTTTAAAATAATCCATACATATTTTACTCTAGTGATCCAGGGCATTTTTAGCTGCTTTACTTTTTAGGCAAGCCGGCATGTGCTCAGAACCAGAGCTGTGTGTCTGAGATCAAAATTTTGATGACATCATGCAGGGCCAAGAGTAAAAAAAACAGCCTGAAACAGCTTTTAGAGCATTCTGAAGCCTGAGCTCAGGGATTACTCGCACGTACTCTGACATTGTTATTTGAAACATTGTTCATGCTTCATATGAGCATCCAGCATTGTAACAGTACATATATATATATATATATATATATATATATATATATATATATATATATATGACAGAAAATAAGGAATAGCATAATAACCCATCCTTAGATTTTAGGTTGCATACTGAAGAGGTTTAGGGTGGTAGGACTGGTAGGATTAAGCAGTAGTAGCTGTTGATAAATAGGTATTACTGTGTGTGAATGTGTCCCAAGTTCAAGGTCAGATCTCTTAACAAGTCAAGTCACTGTTTTCCGTACTGTTGCCATCTCCACATCAGTTTGCCATGTCATTCCTGTTCTGTTGTGATATCAAATCAGATTTTATTTCATTACCACACGCACACCAACCACTTCCTGTAAAAGTAAGCATTTTATAGTAGGCACGCTTACTTTTCCGTTGCACACGCTGCAATCACATTATCAGAACTTTACCAGTTCAAGTCCACAGTGTCTGTAATTTTACTCTGTTGGTTGTCATTTTCTCTTTAGTCTGACAGCCATTTAAACATACAGCTGTGATTTGGGACGAAAGATTCTGTGCTTTATGAAGGTGCACTGTAGGTGGCAACATAGACTGTGATTCACAAGCCTCTCCTTCAGCAGAGTTTGTTGTGGCTTGAGTGAGTGCGTCCCGCCTTATCAGTGTGTAAGCTTTATATCTTTCTCTCTTCTCTCTCTTATCAAGTCTGCATCACTTAAAATCTGCAAGACAGAGCAAGCGTACTGGTTCTGCTCATCGTGTGTGAGAGGTTGCTTGGCCCGAGCTTGGGCGAGTCGGTTGTGTTTGTGCCTTTGCTGTGCCACTGTGGTGCAAGTGACACATCATTATAGTGGTACATCCGCCTGTGGTACATGACCACAGTGCTTTATGGGCTTTAAATAACCATGCAGTGATTTTTGTGTTATTGTTTTCATATCTTTTAACAGGTTTTCAAGATTTTAACTGTATTGTTGCTTGTAACTGACATGTTTATTAGTGCATGCAGAAACATAAAAATATGTCCTTTCAAGCCCATAAGGAAATGAGTACTGTTATTTTACTAGGCCTAAAAAAAAGAAGTTTTGCTTCCTGTTAGGAGGTGTTATTAGCATCAATGCTACTGCGTGAATCCAATGCTTGCACCACCATGTCTGTTTTTCATTTGTCAAGATTAGGAATATTTCAGTTTTTTAGTTTCAGTTTTCTCCAGCTGCAGAGGTGGAAGATGTCGAAGATCTCTGGAGGAGACAGTAAAGCACTTGTTTTCTGGGATTGGAGTTGAAGGACTGATTCCTGGCTTGTTTACCCTTCTGGAGACCAATTATTTCTCTTCTTTTTTCTTCTTCACACTCCCGTCTTATTAATTCATATGCTATCCTTTGCAGCCACTTTTTTTCTCATAGTAATTTACTTCTTTTACTTCTTGACCTCTAATATTGTATTGTGAACTTTTGCAATGAGACTGCGAGAGCTGTTAGAGGTTTTTCAACATGATTTGTGCGTTATCTTTTTTTTTGCAGCTGAATGTTATGAATAGTTTGGGATTAATTGTTAGTCCTTCCAAAACAAGATATTTGAAGCCCTCTGCTGGAGCTTAGAGATACTGTCATGAATAACAAGGAAAGCCCAATAAGTGGCCCAGAAAATGTCTAATTATAGGTTATATGACTGTACTGAACACCGTTGTTGGTTCTTTTTACCCTTTGAGCCTCAGTAACTGAGGAGCTTTAAGGACTGTTTTTTGTTTTGCTTTAGTTTCTGGATAGTCCTATTTTGCATTTTGCAGTTTGAATATTACTCATACCTACTATTACTTTTCAAAACTGTCTCCTGCAAGATTAAGCCTTGTGTACTTGTTAACTACACATCAAAGAACACATACTGTGACTAAAGTTGCTTTGTGAACCCCCCTCTCATGACGTTTGACAGAAAGATTGATGTGTGGTCTAGCCTGTGGCGTGAGCCTGCCCGTGGAGGCCTGTCATCATCGCCACCATGTCCATTTGAGTCGACGGGATTGTTTTATTGTGCTCTGAAAGTGGAGTGTGGATGCAATGAGTCCAATATGTTGCCCAGTGTGTATTGACAGGATCAGTTGGTGGTATGTGTGTGTCCCATATGAATACCAGCATTAATAGTGTGCTGAATTAATGCAGGACAAGGGCAAACACAGAGGTGAATGCAATGGAACCCTATACCAACAGGCAAGGTAATGCAAATGCATTAAGAGATGCATAAAAAATGCTCAGAGATACCTGTAGATGTTTCACTTAATGCGTCAAATTACTTTAACGATCACATTTGCCTTATATTTCTCTGCAACCTTGTGTATGTTTTCTATGTAACACTGTAATATGTATTCATTTTTTTTGTGCATGTTTTCTCATATGCTTTGGAACTTCCCTTTTTCCCCCTGAAAGGCTTTGCCTTTCCCAGGCCACAGTTGTAAATAAGAACATGTTCTTAATCTGTCTGCCTGGTAAAATAAAGGTTTAAATTGAATTAAAATGCACAGCAGAGTGGATGACAATGTATGGCTGCACTGGAGATGTGGGTTCATTATTTAAGAAAACAAGGCATGTTTCCATTTTACACCCACAGTCAGTGCAACTAGTGTCTGTCCTAAAATAAATGCTGGAAAAATCATGGTTTATGCCCTGCTGTTCCAGGCCAGTGGAGGTCAAATTTCTCTCTCAGTCCATTGTACCTACTGCACACCTGTGTGCTTTGAAGTTGTGCAGGTGTGTGTTCTTGATTTCACATTCATCGTTGGTACAGCCATAAAGTTGTGACATTTTCACCTTTTGTTCCAGACATGTTGAAAGTTTAGTCAGTTTATGTTCCCACACTTTGGTAGTAACACACATGTGCTCCCTTAAAAAAAAAAAAAAGACTTTACACTTGCAAAGTGCTGATTAGTTAAAGCTGCTTAAATAAAGGTTACATGCTTAATGGGTCAAAAGCCAGTGTGTATGTGAGGGGTCAGTTATGGAGTAGATAATTATCACCCAGTTTCCCTCAGCATTAGGAAATCATGTGCTTTGGTTCAGTCATTAGCAAAAAACATCTGTTGTGGCCACACTGAACTCCAGACAGCACAAAGATAAAAGCCTTCTTCATACACGAGCTCCTTAAAACGTGTGAAGAATCGATATTTCCAGAGTTATCCTTTCTCACATGTAGCATACAGCAGGTGATAATTCACATCACTTGCATCCTCACTGCTGGGAATGCTCAGTTTGGTTTAGGTGTACGCTGGAGGCAGAACATGTGATATGCAACTGCTAGCTGCCAATTCAACCATTTCCTGTGCTGTTCTCACACTGGTGCAGCACATGGACTTTTTTTTTTTTTTATTGGAGTGCTTTCGGGTTTGATGACAGTTGATTGTCTAAGCCCACATCTCGCATGCACTTCCGTTGCACAATGTCTATCATAGTTCAAGACTGCAGCATGTGTTTGAAAATGACTAAAGATAGTGACTAAAAAACATTATCATACATATATATTAAAGCCAGTTTTGCAAAATTGTGTAGGTCCACCTCATGTTCTCATGTTGTGTGGCGTGTGGCACTGAGACACTGGCAATGAATTCTTTGGCTCCTGTACACTGCTGGATGTATCACGCTCAATGCTGCATTGAAAAGGGACCAGCATGGCAGTGCATTGGTCCTATGCAGAACCTACATATAGCTTTGCAGACTGTTATCTACATGTCATAGCTGGTTACTGTCACCAGAGCTTGAAGTGAAACTGAACTATGAAAATTGTCCACTGCCTGTTTTCATGTTGTTTTTTTAAATATTTGATGGTTTTCCATGGTGAACTCTGTTGTCACTCCTTTTCATGTTACAGTCCGCTTTTTCAACCAATCACAGATCAAAGCAGAATTAGAGTTACACATAGCATCATCCCTGCCGGGCTACATGCTGTTGATTTTTTTTGGGGGACTGTGCACAAGCACGTCTGTGTAGATTGCATACCCATAATCCTCCGCTTGGCCTACCCAAATATGGGACACAAACACAATACCATAAATGTTATTTGCTTCACTGGTTTTGTCCTATCTTTCCTCTGCTGTCTTCCTCCCCTTATCCCCATCCGGTCATGGCAGATGGCTGCCCCTCCCTGAGCCTGGTTCCACTGGAGGTTTCTTCCTGTTAAAAGGGAGTTTTTCTTTCCCACTGTCACCAAGTGCTTGCTCATAGGGGGGGTCATGTGATAGTATATAAATTAAGTATTTGCTTTCTACTAAGAGCTGCAAGAAACTATGCTTTTATTGCCTGTCGTCAGTACACCATTTAGTCACAGCTCAGCTGTTGTTTTGTTTTGTTTGCTTGCTTAGGGTAAATGGATGAACTTTTAGTGACTTGTATATCTTTATATGTTGGAGAGACCGTAGCTTACAGGGTGTGTAATGATGTCTGTGTGGAATGCTGCAGCTGTAATAACCACATTCTTCTTAATGCAGTCTGACGTGCACAACTCAAAATGGAGAATGATGTTATGATGCCTCCAGTGTCAGCTGTGTGATCATGTGTCTTGCTTTGGATTTGAATGTGAATAATAACATTTTCATTTTAGGTGACAGTAGTGTGGTTTATGAGTCATAAACATACACACGGAGGCATCAAGAGGCAGAGTGGGAAGGCTGATCTAAACAGACGGGCGTGTGTGTTTCAGAGAAAGATGATCAAATCTTTGTGAATGAGTGGGAAATCACTCCCTTCCCCCTCCGTGTTTCCTCTGCCATCTCCCATTGGTGTGCGGCATAATTAAAATGTGCGGGTCATGTGACTCAGACGGTGTGTGCATGCTGCTGGTGCACGTGTAAGTATTTGCAGCTAAAAATTCAATCCCCAGGCCTGAGAGGATGAGCTTGACAGAGAGGACAGGAAACGTCAAAGAGCTGTTTGACCTCCTCTCTGTCACACCTCTCACACATGTTTAATCGCTTTTCTTTCTCCACCTCGCTTTAGCTTGTGTAGCGTGACCGCATACAGGTGAGGGGATGAAGGGAGCAAGAAATTAGATTGGATTATACAGAATGTATTGTGACTGAATAGAAACAAAAAACATGCACACTGAAAAAAAAATCAGCAATTTTATGGAATCTTCCCATTTTAATTACATGCTATTAGAATAAAATACAAAAAGACTTTGAATTTACATTTCTTATGCAAAATAACATGAATAAATTGTAGCAGCCAGGTGCTGCTAATCAGAACCACTTAATTAACTGATTGTCAGTAAGTGTGAGCACCGCTATAAAAGCAGAGGTTTTGGTAGTTTGCTGTTTTGGAGCATTCATGCTTGTGTTAACACAATGCCACAATTTTCCCAGGAGGGAACGTCCCAGCAAATTCACCCCAAAGTCAGACAGTGCAATGTTCAGAGAAACTGCAATAAAATAAAATAAATAAATAAGAGTGGGCCAAAATTCCTTCACAATGATATGAGACAGTGATAAAGTCACATAGAAAACCATTGCTTCAAGCGATTGAAGCTAAAGGCAGTCCTACAATAATGGATTGCACTTAGTTTTTCACAGGACTGCACTGAGGCCTGTGAAACCTTTCTATTTCAGATGACTTTAAATAAATGTCTTAAATAAGGAAAAAAATAACAGTAAAATAGTTGGTTCTGTATTGTCCATTGTTGAGGTTTCATCTGACTGGGTGAACTGTGTCGAGAATCATGACCTCGGCACATTTTGGACCAACTGAGTACCAACCGAGCCTCATTTAAACATTACAGCCTACTTCAGTGCTGCTGCTGAACCATGCATTTATGATCACAGTGTACCCATCCTCCGATGGCTGCTTCCAGCAGGATAAAGCACCATGTCTTATCCCTTGAAAATGAAAATCCACTGTGTTTAAATGACTTCCACAGTCTCCAAATCTCAATCCAAAAGAGCACCTTTGGGATGTAGTGGGAAAGGAGATTCACATCATGGATGTGCAGCTGACAGATCTGCTGCAACTGTGTGATACTATCATATCAATATGGAACAAAATCTCAGAGGAATGTTTCCAGCATCTTGTTGAATCTGTGCCATAAAGAATGAAGGCAGTTCTGAAGGCAAAATATGGTCTACCCAGTACTAAGACAGTGTACCTGACAATGTGGATGGTGCATTTAAGTGCACAGTCTTGCTTAAGGGCAGTCAGAAACGTGTTCTGAAGTCACTCTAACAATACGTAACTGTACTAGTTAGCAACATTACG
>JAMQGT020004422.1:0-63460 GCA_024447675.2 Pterophyllum scalare
TGTGTAGCACCCCTTGGGTTCAGTTACGTATTGCTGTGACTTGTAAATAAAGGATGAGCAGAGTCAAGGTCGATATCAGTGATTCTGGCATTGTAGATTACTGCTTCATCTTTTACACTGACCTTTGCATCCAGGTCCCCTGTAGGTTTATGTAAACAGTCCAGAATGTGTGACCCAAGCTCAGACAGTTTCATTACACTTCCACATCCTTTGTGTAAAAAGACACACACACATCAAATATAAAATAAATTGCACATTAAAGGTGGACTGGGATGGACTGACCTATCAGTTTATCTAACAAATCTGTAGCATTAGCCCCGTGCAACCTCAGGCATATATCCAAGCTAACAATTAGTTGACTAAATAAAAGGATCCTCCTGCCTTCTCAGCATTTCAGTCTGTTGATAAATTTTGAACAGTGAATTCTAATTGATGCTCTGAGTGAAACGGAAGAACACAGGATTATAGTAAACAAGTATTATTTTAGTCTTTTTGAGGGAAATAAATAAATAAACTAAACTCTAAGTATATGTTTTTTCTTCAGAAAAATGGGAATAACAGTTAAGGCTGTGTTCATTTTGCTGTTTTAGTGTGTAGGAGACTATAATATAAAAAGAGAGGGGCTGTGTGGCACCCATGCTGCATGGATCTATTATCAACCAGCACAAGTTGAAGAATGAGATTATTTTCCACCTTCTGCAGCAGCTCATGGTGGTTTTGTTGATGTAAAAAAAACCAGACATATAGAGGATTCCATATAATTAACATGTTAACCCCTCTAATTACATGATGAGTCTAAGACATATAGAATGTAATATAATGATTGTCTATTTTCATCATTTTACTATTTAATAACACAATAAGAACAAGGTACTATACCAGCACCACACCCTGTAGGTAACCAGTAAATAATAAGGGTGCCACATTCTCACATCCCCTCTACATGTGAACTTGAAAGTATCTTTTTCACACTATGATAACAGTGATAATCACTTGACAATGAGAGGAGATTAATTTTAGAAATGCGTCTGATGAGTAACAGTCTCTTTAATAAGTTAAACAGCTGTTGTTATCTGTGTAAAGGCATGTTGTTTGTTTAAAATACATACTGTTAACTCAAAAATTTTTTGAAGATGACCATTACTAACCCTACATTCAACACCACTATCATCAACTACCAACCTCCACCATCCTCCAGTCCTCCAGTCTCATTTGCACAGAAGCAGATGCAATTATTTTCACAAAGATAGAGGGAAATGTCATCAGGACTCTCCTAAAGCATCCATGTTCTGTCACCTTCTCTCTCTCTCTCTCTTTTTTCATTTCCATGACTCCCTTATCTCAAGATTGTCTCCGGCAATTTCATTACAGTCAATTAGCCTGGAGAGAGAGCGTATGAGACTGAGGAGAGCTTCCCAGGCATCAAACAACATGCATCTGAGCCTCTGCATACCAAACAGTGACAGCAGCAGGCTGCTGCCCAAAAGGCCTTCAGACTGGCTGAGGACATTTACCACTCTCAGGCCTAATAATGTTTCCCAGACACTCACTGGAGACTGCAGAGAATCACTGCTGGAGCTCGGTGCCTGTGTATATTTTTATAAAAAAATTATTGTTACATGTAACAGGTATGAAATCTCCCTCCTCTATTGGGAGATGTAACACAACCCTATGTTAGTATACACACATGCGGAGTGGGCAGAAACATAACCCATGGGAGAACACTCATAAAATAAAGTTTTTCACAACACAACCCAGCAGCAAAGTATGTATTTCTTCCTTCTGTCAGCGGTTCCCTTTAGGAGTCGCTACAGCAGATCATCTACCCCCATCCCACACTATCCTTAGCATCTTCTTCTGTCACACCAACCCTCTGCATGTCCTTCACTACATCCATGAATCTTCTCTGTGGTCTTCCTTTTATCCTTCTGCCCTGCAACTCTATATTCAACATCTTTTGCCCTCCTCTTTACATGTCCAAACCATCTTAACCTTGCCTGTCTAACTTTGTCTCCAGAATGCCTGTCCTGAACGGTCCCTTTGATCTACTCATTTTCAATCCTTTCCATTCCCAACAAAAATCTTCAACTCTGCCACTTCCAGTTCAGCCTGTCTTTTTGTCAGTGCCACCACCTGCAAGCCATACATCATAGCAGGTCTCACTACCATCTTGTAAACCTCCCCTTCCGTTCTTGCTGCTATCTTTCTGTCACAAATCACTCCACCCCTCATCTTCAGCCACTCCACCCTGCCTGGATTCTCTTCTTCACCTCTCTTGTACACTGTCTATTAATTTAAATGGTTGACTCCAGGTTTTTGAACTTGTCCACCTTCACTACCTCTACTCCTTGCAACATCATTGTCCACAGACCATCCTCCCTGACCTTATCTGTCTACCTGTCCATCACCATTGCAAACATGAAGGAGCACAGAACTGATCCCTGATGTAATCCCAGCCCTACCTTGAACCCATCCCACGGTGGCCGAAGCTGGGGAGGTTGAGTAGGTCATCTACTAATTGGATGGTTGGTGGTTTGATCCCTAACTGCTCGAGTCTGCATGTCAAAATGTCCTTGGGCAAGATACAGAACCCCAATTTGTTCCTGATGTGTTCATCGTGACTGTGAATGTTAGATAGAAAGCACTTAAGTGTAGAAAGTGCTTCAATGAGTCCGTGTGTGGATGAGGTTGCCTGTCCGCTCTGCTTACTGCTGCATCTCTGCTGCCATCTCCAACCTCCTTCTGCCACACACTTGTCCTCCCATCACGTTACTGCACACATACATATAGAGAAGACATAATTAAATCATGTTGGCCAGCCTCCCCTGAAGGCTTGAAACCACTGTGCCACCCCTCACCTGCAGCTGAGCCCAAACTACTACACATCGCCACCACATAGTCCATTTACCATGTCTCAATCTTACCATACGCCGCACCACTGTCCTCATATACATGCACCAGCCTGACATGCTTTTCTCTGCCAGTTTTAACTTCCTTGCCCATTACCACAGTTCCTCTCCTGTCACCCTATCAGATGGTTTCTGTAGATCCACTAAAACACAGTGTAACACCTTCCTTCTGACGTGTTATATACTTCTCTATCATCACTGTCAGAGCAAACATTGCATCTGTAGGGGCTCTTTCTTGGTATGAAGCCTACTGCTGCTTGCTGATCATCACCTTCTTTCCCATAACTTCATGGTATGGCTCATCAACTTTATCTCTCTTTAATCTTTCAGTTGCCTTCCCTTGTTTACTCTTCTTGATTTTGAAAGTCATCCTATAGACGACCATCCGATGCTGCCTAGCTGCATAATCCCCTGACACCACTGTGCAGTCTTCTATCTCTCTCAGATTGAACCCTCTGCATAAGGTGTAATTCACCTGTGTGGACCTTCCTCCACTCTTTTATGTCACCCCATGTTCCTCCCTCTTCTTAAAGTAAACACTCACCACAGCCATTTCCATAATTTTTGCAAAATCCACCACCAGCTGCCCTTCCTTATTTATCTCCTAAACCCAACACCTCCTCATCACTTCTGTTCTCTTCACTTACATGTCCATTAAGGTCTGCTCCAATCACCACTCTCTCCTCCTTGGGGACACTCTACTATCCATCTTATTCCAGAATTCCTCTTTGTTTTTTCATTCATTATCTAACTTGTGGGTCATACCCACTGACAGCAACCAGCTTGAAACTCATGATCCTGTTCAACACTCTCTTCACCTCCACAGTACTATTCACATGCTCATCCTTCATGATTACCCCCCACTTTGTTTCCCTTCCTATCTGTGCAACGGTAGAACAGTTTGAATCCACCTTCAATGTTCTTGGTTTTGCTTTGCTTCCACCTGGTGTCTTGCACACACAGGATATCTATCTTCCTTCTCCTCATCATATCAGTCAGCTCTCTCCCTTTACCATTTACCATTTCCCTACATTTAAAATCCCTACTCTCATCTCCACAGTCCTGTAGACAGATAGATAGATAGATAGATAGATAGATAGATAGATAGATAGATAGATAGATAGATAGATAGATAGATAGATAGATAGATAGATAGATAGATAGATAGATAGATAGATAGATAGATAGATAGATAGATAGATAGATGTTCAGTCAGGACTCTGTGCAAGGCTAGCCAAGGTCTTTCACACCAAACTCGCTCATCCACAACAGGATCAGGAAGGGGCCATCCTCAAATCGTTCCCACAAAGTTGGGAGCCTGAAATTGTTCAAAATGTCTTTGTATGCTGACGCATTAAAAGTTCATTCCACTGGAACTAAGGGGCTGAGTCCAACTCCAACAACCCCACACCAGAATCCCTCCTCCACCAAACTTTACACTTGGCACAGTGCAGGCAGACAGGTACTGTTCTCCTGGCAACTGCCAAACCCAGACTCATCCATTGGATAGCCAGATGGAGAAGTGTGATTTCTCACTCCAGAGAACACGTCTCCACTGCTCTAGAGTCCGGTGGTGGTGCTTTACACCACTGCATCTGACGCTTTGCATGCTCTTTGTAATGTAAGGCTTGGCTGCAGCTGCTTGGCCAAGTAAACCCATTCCATGAAGCTCTCTATGGACTATTCTTGAGCTAATTTGAAAGCCACGTGAATTTTGGAGGTCTGTAGCAACTGACTCTGCAGAATATGGTGACTTCTGCAGAGTATATGCTTCAACACAGACCCCGCTCTGCCATTTTATATGGCCTACCACTTTGGAAGTGATTGGATCACCTGAATACAATGATTTGGATGGGTGAGTGAATACTTTTTGCAATATAGTATAGATAGATCCTTTATAAATATTTTGCAGGAAATTATGTTGTCATGGTAGTATCAATAACAAAAAAATAATTAAATGTTCTAGATTATGCTTGTTTGAAACAGGTCTTGAAAATGAGACAATGAATCTTAATGGGATGGCCTATATAAATCAAGTTTATATTAAAAAAACACAAAAAAATCTGAAATATTATTCCGACTTCATACAGTCTTGTAGCAGGTGGATTAAATGACTACCTGAAGTGCTCTGACTTGCTCACTGGTGCAATCAGTCTTTGGCTGAAGGCGCTGCTGTTGATCACCCCAAGGGCCTGGAGTGGGTGTGCAGAGTTGCTCAGTATTGACTTCAGCTTGGTGATCATACTCTGTGCTGCCACCTGCTGGACTGTGGCCATTTTAACCCCAGCTACAGAGCCAGCATTCTTGATGAGCTTGTTTGCTCTGTTTCTGTCCACTGCACCAATTCTTTCTCCCCAGCAGGCCACTGCAAAAAATACAACACTGGCCACCACTGTGTGGTAGGCATTGCACAGCAAAGGTTGGCAGATGTTAGATGACCTTAGTCTCCTAAAGAAATTAAGTCGGCTCTGACCCTTGCTGTATCCCATCTCCATGTGGCTCCTTCAGTCCAGCTTACTGTCTAACTGCACACCAAAGTGCCTGTGATTTCCACTTCTGTGACCCTGATGATAATTGGTTTTTGTTGGGTCTTTCTCTTTCCCCTCCTGAAATCCACAACCAACTCCTTGTTTTTTGTAGTATTCAAAAGAAGATGGTTCTGCTCACTCCAGTGCACAAAGCTGCTGACTGTTCCTCTGTATTCCTCCTCCTCTCCCCCTATAATGAGGCCAACAACACCTTCTGCTTCTGTGGCAAGCAGCTGTCAGTGTTTTGCTGGAAATCAGATGTATACAAAGAGAACAGGATTGGGGACCGAACAGTTTTTTGTGGTGCCCCTGTACTGCTTAGCATTGTTTTGGAGCTGCTGTTTTGCAGGTGCACATACTGTGGTCACTGGGGAAGATAATCCAAGCAGCACAGCAACTGTGATGGATCCACTCACATCTCCTCCTAATCTCCTCACCCAATAGATAGGGCACAATTGTGTTGAATACACTTGAGAAGTCAAAAAATGTGAACTTCACACATGCATCATGTGTATCCAGGTGTGCACAGACCCTCTGCAGCATGTAGATAAGGGGATCGTCAGCACCGATCTTGGGCTGATATGCAAACTGCAGGAGGTCCATATAAGTGTACTAGCCCTGATGTAGGTGAGTACCAGTCTTTCAAACTCTTTATGACTCTTTAGGCCATTATAGTGATTATAGTTAGTGACAGAAACAAGACAGGTGGTCTTCCATGACCTGGGGACTTTCTGTAGATGCAGATTTTGATCAAACAAGTGTGTTAAAATACCACCCAGCTCTGCAGAGCATATCTTTAACAGCCTTGGGCTAATGTCATCAGGCCCTGATGCTTCCCTCTGTTTCAGTCAACCCAACTCCTTAATGACCTGAGATGAGTGGAAAGTCACAGGAATGGCTATAGGTGTAGGAGAAGGGGCAGATGGGACTCTGGAGTGTTAATGTTGGAACTACGGGAGAGTTGACATATGAAGGAGAGTGAGGGGTGAGAGAGCCATGTCTGACAGCAAACGGGAAGAAGGAAATTAAGTTAACAGGTATTGCATTCTATTAGCCCATCAACATTGTCCACATACTCTTCACAGAAAACATCCCAGTCAGTTGTTTCAAAGCAGCACCTCAGGGCTTCTTTGGCCTCAGGACACCTGCTTTTTGATGTTCAAATGGTAACAGGCAACAACTTCATAGCTGGAACACAGGGAGGAAGGAGCTACGCCATGTCATGGTCTGGTTGACCAAGAGGGTGCAGTGTTGTGCATTTATATGAATTTTTCACATTGGCATAAAAGAGGTCCAGGGCCTTGTTTCCCTTGGTGGTGCAATCCACAAACTGTTTAAAAGTGGGTAAGATTTTGGATAGTGATACATTATAATCATCACACATGAAGATGAACACATCCAGGTACCTTACCTGGAGTCTCATGATAGTGGCATGTATAACATCCCAGGCTGCTTCCTTGTTGGGGGGTGTATAAACAACAGTGGCTATCACTACTGTGAACTCCATGAGCAATGTAATATGGTCTTGAGCTAAGCAGTAGTAGTTCAATATTCCTGGTGCATATCTGTTCTTTGATTGCAGTGCGTTCAGGGCTATACCATTTAATACTGGCAATTCGGATAAGGCCCCCTCCTTTCTGTTTGCCACTAGCACGTATCGTGCTAAAACCGATAAAACAGATCACCAAGACAGGGAAACTGTTTGTGAGCCACGTCTCAGTCAGGCATATGAGGCTGCTTTACCGATACACTTTTTCCACCCCTAACAAGACTCTCCATTGCCTCAAGTTTGATGGTTAAGCAGCAAACATTTCCCATAGCAATGAATGGTAGGGGTGGTTTAAAAGTTTCTCTCCATGTTCTCCTGACTTTTATTCCACTTCACTCCCATAGTTCCTCAATGCCTCTTCCATAGTAACTCCTTTGGAATGTCATGTCTAATCCCGCGTCTTGAGCAATGTGTCCAGTAGTTTCTGGTGGGTGCATGTTAAACCAGTAGTCTCTTGATCACGTTTCACTCTCCGTTCCACAGTTATCACATACATGATGCTGTTTAAAGTCCACTTCAGGGCACAGAAGTCAATGAAAAAGTCACAGTGTTGTTGTGACAATTAAAAATACTGTGGTAGTGCCTAATAAATATGGTAAAAGAAATTAAAATGCCTAAAACACACACACACTACACGCAACAGGCTGCCATCTCTCCTGCGCAATAACCGTCTTAGCGCCATAACAACATCAAACTCTCTAGAGTCAAAGGTTTTCTCATGCTGCCTCGTAACACGCCTTACCCCTTTCCTCTTCTTTTGTCTTCAGCCAAACAGTAGCACAGTTTACATCCTGTTGGCAGCCAGCACTGGAGGGGGTTGTTGTTAACCTGGGCCCCAACCGATCCAGTATGGAAATCTCATTCTTGATGAGCTGCATGTATGATTTGACAAAGGTTTTACACCAGAAGCCTTTGCTGGCACTAGGAGTACACTTGCATTTGTTTTCATAGTGACACATTATTCTGCTTTTTGTAATAATATTTTAGCTTTTAGTTGGTAGGGTAAACCAAATAAAATACCATAGGTTTAGGAAAAAGTAATGCTTTGAGTTTAAGAAAAACTTTCACCCTGGCGTTATGGTGTTTCGTTCAGATGTCTGATTACACCACATATTGAAAATTGATCAAGACAGATGCTAATTTGACAGATTTTTCCTGCTGTTCAAAGCATGGTATGAACAACAGGAAAATCTGTCAAGACCTTAATAGGCAGTGAGGCAGATTTGTGATAGAGTAAGCAAAATGTAAATATTACCAATATTAACTTCCCACATCCCTCTACATCATAGTCTAAGTGTGCTTTCTGTTATCTGCAATAACAGGCTATTCAGTGGTGGCTAAATAAATAATACCAGCTCATTAAGTAAAGTAAGTCTTCGGGTATTCTCGGACCATTTTGAACAACATAGCTGTTGGAATTTTTCTTGAACATCATATCAATTCCTTCAGCCGTTGCTATTAAGAGACACATTTTAGGAGGCAAAGGAGAAAGGCAGACAGCTGGGTTTCTCTCAGTAACTGATTGATGTTTTGGTTGATTTGGGGAAAAGAAAACAATTTGACCTCTGGTCAATGAACAAGACAGGCAAAACCCATTTTTCTTAAAGTACATGTACATGTTCATTAACCAAATGATGACAAGGTACAGTGCACATTGGAAATAACTGAATTAGTTTTCTGTTGGTATACTTTCTGTTAAAATTACATTTTCTAAACTGTGGGTGGACTATGCTGCGTAGTACAGCCTCTCACCCACACAAAAATAACACCAGGAGCATTTTATTAAGAAAGTATATTAAGCCCAATTTTTGGCAATAAACAATGCCTTTTAATGTTAATGATGTCAACATGAAGTGTCAGTGAAGTTTACCTGTCAGCGTTGTTTGAATACAGTGTGCCAGGAACAAGAAACTAACAGAAAAATTATTCTGAAATTACAGATTCCTCCTACATACCGTAGTAGATGCTCTGATCAGAATTTGGAGCACCTTACTGCATTAATTTGCATACAAATGAGAAATAAACAATTTTCATGAAATCACATTATCTCTTTAATGTTTTACAACATGGCACTTAAAATAATCTCTAACATGAGTGTTAGGAAAACAGAGGTTCCAGCCAGCCAGCCAATCATTTTCTGGTGCTTATCCAGTGCTGGGTCGCAGGGGCAGCAGTCTGAGCAGAGAAGCCCAGATCTCCCTCTACCTCTCAGCCATCTCCTCCAACTCATCCAGGGGAATGTGAAGGCCTGCAGAGAGATGCAATCGCTCTAGCATATCCTGGGTATGCCCTGGAGCTGCTTCCTGGTAGGTTAAGCCTGGAACACCTCACCCAAGTGGCACCCAGGAGGCATCCTAATCAGATGCCCGAACCACCACAACTGGCTCCTTTTGATGTGGAGGAGCAGCAGCTCGACTCTGAGCCCCTCCTGAATGGCTGCACTCCTCACCTTATCTCTAAGGGAGAGGCAGGCCACCCTTCGGAGGAAGTTCATTTCCGCCGCTTGTACCTGCAGTGTCATTCTTTTTGGTCACTACTCAGACCTCGTGAACATAGGTGAAGGTTGGGCCGTAGATTGACCGGTAAATTGTCAGTCTCACTTTTACACTCAGCTCTTTCTTCACCACAACAGACCAGTACAGCTCCTGCATCACTGCAGATGCAACCCAAATCTGTCCTTCAGTCTCCTGCTCCCTTTTCCCCCTCACTTGCAAACAAGACCCCGACATACAGTATAGTACCAGTCAAAAGTTTGGACACACTGTGACTGGTACTGTATTCAAACTCCTCCACTTGGAGCTTAGACATATTTTGGAAAACGGTCACTGGCTTTTTTGCACTGTGACCGTAATAAATGTTTTTGTCACAGTCTTGTCTTTTTCATTGCTTCCTCTTTTTCTTTCTTTTTTCACTCCCAGAAGAACAACTGCTCTTCATTTTCTTTGAGTGGCTTTCTTTGTTGTCATTAGGTTTGTTTAAACAGAATCAGCCATGCCACGTGCAATGGGAAAGAGTGGAGTTTGTCAGCCCTCAGGCAGCCCCCAACAGCCTGGGGCCCCAAGCAGTTGCCTGCCTTGCCTGGTGGCAAGTGGTGCCTCTGTTTTCACATCACACAGCACAGTTTTTGTTTTGTTTGTCCATCTGGTTAAAACAGAATCCTGGAAATCAGCCAAGGAGTCACAGCGTCACTTGCTCTCATGTCCATAGGCCAAGTTGGACTGCTGATTCTAATTTTTATTAGTTATATTCATTATGTGCACCAGCAGTTGGGGTTGCAGTATCCACTCAGTATTAATATGGACTTATCAGTGTAAGTGCTTGAATATTACACATACTCTGAGCTCAAACCTTTCATGCTCTTCTTTACATTCCCACTTCAATCACAGGTACACTATAGCTTGATTCCTTAAATTAGTCACACTTCTGCATCTTGTTGTTTGCTTGAGGCAAATTTGTCTGAAAAGGACCTGCACAAACTGACTGCAACATCTCCAAACACTGTGCAAGTTATGATAGTTTGTGTGGATTTCCACTCACTTATCTGAACAACTGTGAAATCACAAAAGCTCCTCATGCGTTGCATTCTTCACTGTTATGAAAGGTGAACAGCCATTTCTCTCTTAAGTAATGCAGAAGTGAGCGAATCCTTCAGAGCTTTTAGTTTGACAGCAGCAGTGGCTTAAAAAGAAAGTTAAAGTTTTTATGGATATGCTCCTTGGAGTGAAACAAGCTAACAAACCAAGTTGATGGTATTTGAGGTCTTTTCAAAGGGTTGACCTTCAAAACAACTGATTGAAAATTGCTATTGAAATTAAAATGAGAAGGTATAAATTTTCCATGTTGAATGAGATTATTTTATAATTCTTTGTGGAGCTTGCCTTTTTGAGATATATTTGCACATGGAATTAGGTATATTTATTACATCAAGCAGCATTGTTGCTACCTTTGCCCTCTCTCATCATTTCTGCAGGAAGTACAGTTTGTTGGGAATCAGTACGCAAATCAAAAGCGAGAAAGAAAAGTGGGTGACGAGCACCAACAACACCACCACCCACTCAAGTCCTCTTCATGAACGCCCAGTGGTTTCTGTTTCTTTTTCCTATACTCAGAAAGAATATGCATCAAGTTCAATTGATCCCTCTGGGGTGGTGTTTTCACAGTTGGGGGAGACTTGCCTACACAATGGTTTGAACCTTGATCCTGTGATTTCTAAGCAAACACTGTGCTTTCAATGTTTTGCTCCAGGCAGCATTAATTACTTTTGCATAGCCACATTAATGTTTTCACTCTGCAGAAACCCTCAGTGGAAGATTAGATGTTTTAACTGTTATTTGAATAATGCAAGCACAATATGGCATCAGGAAATTTAGAGTATTTACATGCAGCTTAGCATCCTGCATACAGTCACGTCCTCTTTTTTACCCACCATTAGTTGATCTGGGCTTCAGAATTCACTGAAATACAACACACATTTAAAATTCAATTGCAAGTGTGGTTGTTGGTAGTTACACATGTAACCATAGTTCCAAGTTCAGTGGCTAAGGCAGGGCTGAACAAAATGAAAAAAGCTGCATCACAGCTCCATTTATCTAAATTTCAATATTAATGTAATACAGTGTCTATGTGTGCTGAAGTATTATTATATTTACCACAGTTTCCCAGTTTGATACTGGGAAATTGCACCATTTGACAGTATGCTGTCACAGATATACACTATATTGCCAAAATTAATCACTCATCTGCCTTCACCTACATGTGTGTAATATTTAGTAGTGAGGAAATTTCACGACTGTGGCATCCTATCACAGTACCACAGTGGAATTCACTGAGCTCCTGAGAGCGATCCATTCTTTCACAAAAGTTTGTAGAAGCAGTCTGCATGCCTAGGTATTTGCTGTTATATACTGGATGGGAGTGATTGGAACACCTGAATTCCAGGATGTGGATGAGTAAGTGGATACTTTTGCAATATATTGCAAAAAAAAGAAAAAAAGGAAATCTGCCTCCTTCCTGATCTCATTTTTGCATACTTGTTACACTTACCTGTTTCAGATCATCAAACAAATTAGTTGAGTATACACAAAATGCAGTTTTTAAATGATGAATTTCTTTATTGAGGGAAAAAAAAAACAATTGCCCCTGAACCTACTTGGTTGTGCCACCCTTGGCAGGAAGAAATGCAATCAAGTATTTGCAATAACTGGCAATGAGTGTTTCATATTACTGTGGAGGAATTTTGGCCCACCCTTCTCTTTTAATTCAGCCACATTGGAGAGTTTTCAAGCATGAATGGCTTGTTTAAGGTCATGCCAAAGAATCTCAAGCAGATTTATATCTGGACTTTGACTAGGCAGCTTCAAAACCTTTATTTTTTGAGCCACTCAGAGGTAGCCGTGCTGGTGTGTTTCGAATGATTGTCCTGCAGCACAACCCAAGTGCGCTTGGGCTCCATGACATGAACTGAAGGACGGATGTTCTCCTTCACGATTTTCTGGTATACAGCAGAATTCATGCCTCAGTCAATTACACCAAGTCCGCCAGGTTCTGAAGCAGCAACGTAGCCTCACACATCGCACATCCAAGACCATCGGGCTACATATGGCACATAGGGCCAGGTATGTTTGGACAGCTTTTTTTCCCCTTGAGTAAAATCATCATTTAAAAACTGTGTTTCTTTTTTATTCAGGTCATCGTTGTCTAATGTCAAAACTGGTTTGATGATCTGACATATCTGTGTGACAAATATGCAAAAAAAATAAGAAATTAGGAAGGAGGAAAAAACTTAAAAAATATCACATTTGAAAATGCTAGAACATATGTACAGCAGTGTACTGATCTGCCATACAATACCATAAATCTTGATATCTCAGATGAACAAAACATTAAAAGTAAACCACTGCACAATCTTACAATTTAATGAATTATTGTGGCTTGTTATATTATTGTTTTTGAGTTTAATCAGACCTGAGTCTAACTATTATATGCAAAAACATGCTGCATCAACATCTACAGCCTTTACCACCCAGTGTAAAGAAACTGAAAACTAGGCATTGAATTTTGTAGGCAGTTGGTCAGATTATAGATGTGTGTTTAGCATGAGAAATGGTATTTATGTATTTTATTAAAAAATTGAAAAATAAAAAATTGGCATTTATTGTCCAATGCTGGGAAAAAAAAATTTCTAAGTCATTTCTATGCTAGCAATTTTCATTTATATGCATTTTAAAGTTACTATACTGTTCTCAGCTCCCAGCCGTGTAACTCTAAATATTTTTAATTTTAGATATTACACCCCCCCCAACACTGCAAAATTCTTTATAGTCATAAACTGTTTTACAGTACAGCAGGTATTATACAGCATAACACTTTCCTGCTAGTAGATGTCGGTGTCAGTATTTTGGTGTAGATTCCTAGAGAAACTGTAACGTGTACTTAAGCTCATGAACTGAAGACAGAGTCAAAAGTTTATGCAAAATGATTGTTTTTCAAATTACAGTAGTTTTATTTTTTTTTCCATAGCATGCATAATGAAAACTATCTTTCTGTACCCACACTCAGTACAACTCAACCACAATATAACCATGATAATATTGGAATAATACCTAATATAAAAAAATAGCTCAGGACTCTTAGGCGGTACTCCTGTTCACGTATACATTTTTCATATTTCCAAATTCTACGAGCCCTCTAATTATATTCTTTAAGGTTTGGGTAAAAGGGCACGTGAGAGAGAAAAAACAAAAGACCGACGGACTATTGTCTATCTACAGTGTGTTGGTAGGTGAGTGTGAGTCTGCATGAATGTGCCCTCTAGCCTGACCATGACTCATCAGTGGAGCTTTTAAACTCCCGCTAACCCTGTGGGGTATTACATGTCCTCATCCTTGTCTCTAGACTGCTTGAGTGGAGATGATCCTCATTAAAGTGTCTAGATAGAGGGCATGTGTCTTTGCAGCTTCTCCTTTTCTCACACTACGAAACCCAATCTGACAAATCCTCTTATAAAAATATCATTCTTCCACTACCGTATCCCAGACCCTGCTCTCATCAGACATCAATGCCTGATTTGTCCTTCCTTATTTGCACACAGCATTGATCAGGTGAAACTGAACAGCAGAACTGAAACTAGTCCAGGCCATGTGGATGAGTTATAATAAATGACGAATATCCTTCGCCAAGCATTTTTGCTGGGACATGAAATGAGGTATGGTGATCACAGTTAATATTGTCTTACCAGCATGCAGATAAAGGGTCAGGTTGCCATCCCATTAGCTACAATAATTGAACTGTCATCCAAACAGCCATATTCCCCAGTTCTCTTCTTGTATTCCCCGTTCTTATATATTTCATGAAATTTTCATCAGCTCAGATGGGGAGTTATTTCCTGTCTCCATTTACTCAACTAACTTGAATGTTGTTCAGGGCTTGGCTGACAGTGAACATGATCTACAGCTTTGTTTTATCAGATGACAGCTGCATATTTATAAAAGAACAGTTCAGGGAGATCAAGACACCCAACCTTTATATATGAGCAAATGACAACACAGTCTTTTTTTTTAAAACTATCTCCCAAACTCTGTCGCTCACTTACTGTGTCAAATATCAGGGCTGTTCTACACTGTGGGTTTAGAGCATGGATTACACCTGAAAGAAAGTTAGTGGATCAATTTAGTGTAATAATATCATGAATCAGAATCTGAATTCTTTGGGAAAATATTCATCATCAAGGAATTGCATATGTGTTCAGCAGAGAGTGGGTCACTGTAGCAGCTCTAAGCTTCTATCCATTCAACAGGCTGCATCCTTGAGTAAACACATTACTAATGGTGTAGTTGTAAAATTACTGTACACCCATGATCTCATTAATCTTGGATAAACAACTCTGCCCTGCGGTTGGCAAAACCAATAAGTTTAGGCTTTTCTTTAGTGGCTTCGCTATAGTAATCCATTTTCTGTCACTACGGGAACACAAAGACTTGTGACATTTCTTAAAAGATTTATGTTGCAATGTTCAGAGATCAGTGGTTAAAGCTGCTGCCACTGGTTCCATTTTGAGTTGAGTATCAAATCATAGTCATTGAGTATGAAGTCACTTCACAATCAGTTTATGTAATGGAAAGAAAAAAGATTTATATTTTGCCTTTCATAAAATTATAAATTGCTAAATGGGACAAAAAAGCATATTTGTATTTTTATAACATTAAATTTTGGTAAAGGTGGTACAAAAGGATAGAGCTTTGAGCAAGAGGACTTTACATCAATCAAATGACAAGTGAAGTAAATAATGCTGAATGTACAACGAGCAGGTATAACTTTATGACTACCTGCCATAAACCAAACACTCCCCAAAGCATACCAGGTGGCAGGTGTTCCTCAGGTAAGTCCACAGATCCAACAAATCAGGTGATGTAAAAGAAACAGGTCACACTCTTTTTTCATTGCCCATTGTTGGCTCTTTCAGTAGTGGACAGGGGTCATCAATGGCAGCCTGACCGGTCTGTTGCTATGCAGCCCCATACGCAAAAAATTGCAATGTATTATGTATTCTCATACTTTTCTATCAGAACCAGCATGAACTTTTTTGGGCAATTTGAGCTACAGTAGCTTGTCTGTTGGATCAGACCACATTGGCCAGCCTCTGCCCCCCATGTGCATCAGTGAGCCTTGGCCACCAATGACTGTTTCAATGGTTCACTTCTGTTACTTCCTTGGACCACTTTTAATAGATACTGACCACTGCAGACCGGAAACACCCCATAAGAGCTGCAGTTTGGGAGATGCTCTAACCCAGTTATCTAGCAATCACAATTTAGCCCTTGACAAACTTGCACAAATCCTTATGCTTTCCCATTTTTCCTGCTTGTCCCTGAGCCAGAGTGGGCACTCCACCCTTTTCCAGCTAAGGACCGTCACCTCAGAATTAGGCCCTGTTTAAACAAGATTGTTTTCAGTGGAAACAATGTTGTTTTGCCATTTTTGTTTTCTAAATAATAATGTTTTAGAAACTATCTCTGTTTACACGGAAACGCAAGTCCAATAACAAAACACCATTCGGGTTCAGATAAGGCAGGCCATTCCTCCCAACCACGCCCCTCCAGGTCTTACTGTCATTGCCCACATGAGTGTTGAAGTCCCCCAGTAGGATGATGGAGTAACCAGATGAGCACTCTTGAACACCTGCCAGAAACTCCAAAAATGGTGGATACTCTGAACTGTCATTTAGTGCATAAATGCAAACAACAGTCAGCACCCTGGCCCAAAGGCACAGGGAAGTAACCCTGATGTTGTCAGGCATACATACAAGCGCATGAGGCCGTGCAAACTACTGAGTACAGTCTTGAGTTGCTGCAATGAAATTTCACCAAAATGGACTAGCCTGCCAGATCACTTTTCCACTTTGATTTTTGGGGTAGCTTTGAATTCAGCCATCTTTAGGTTGATAATTTTTATTTCCCTCAAACAAGGTGGATTCATTTCATTTGCAACACATTACCAAGTCCAAATCAGTAAACATGTGTATTTAATATGATTTTTTTCCCCCCATTGAGATCTGATGGCTTTTCAAAGTGTTCCTTCAACTTTTTTGAGCAGTGTACATGCAGGCATTCTACTCAGTGCCACTTTGTAACAAAAATAAAAATGGAAACACTCTGCAGATGGGAAAAGTTGTCTGATTATTCTTGGAAAGTGGCATCTTGAGTAGAAGTTGGATCTACTTAAGCAGGTGGTTGATCAGTGGCTCAGTGGCTATCTACTCACAGAAACATATGGACAATTCAAACTAAAGTAATCGCACATTTATGTAAGACCACATTAATTCATATTAAGAACATTTAACCTGAATGTAAATATTTGCTTATATAAAGGTCTTCACATTGTTAAGATTTTTTTTAAATACAGTATGACTGCCAATTGTTCCGGTGAGATGAATTTAGTTTTTAATGGCACCACAGAAGACATTCACCCAAGACTGTCAAAATTGAGTAAGAAACAAACATCAAGGTTACCTTCAAAACATCTACCTTTACCTGATGTTCTTCATTAATGTTATATAACTCAGGGCTTTAACTTTATAAAAAGGCTTTATAAAACTCAAATGTGTCAAAGGTAAGCTATGTTTGAGCTTGCCTATTCACCTTAAAACCATTTACAAGGGTGGGCAGAAAAAAATCTGCAGATAAAGGGGTTGGCTCCCATGGACATTCATGCTGACATGGTTGCTACATTATGATGTTAATGATAATGCTAGGATGATGCTTCAACTTTTTCAACTGTGCAAAAGTGGGCAGCTGAATTCAAGAGGGGTAGAGAGAGCCTTGACGATGACCCAAGGTCCGTACGTCTTGCCACAGCCACCACCCAAGAAAACATTGACCGTGTTCACCACATAGTGATGGATGACAGACATTTAACTGTTAATCAGAGAGCTAATGCTGTAGGCATCTCCCGTGAATGAGTTGAGAACAGTCTGCATAATGAAATTGGCATGTCAAAGGTTTCCGCTCGGTGGGTGCCACAACTTTTGACACCTGATCAAAAGTGGACCAGGCTGGTTGAATTGCAGGCAAACTTGGCAGTTTTTGGAGTATATACAGCTGGTTTTATTGAATTCACTCAAGATTAATTTGGGTTAATCACAATGAGCCAGAGACCAAACAGCAGTTCATGCAGTGGACACACCTGTCTTCTCTCCCAATAAAGAAGGCCAAGTTAGTGTCATCTGCAGGGAAGGTGGTGGTCTCTGTCTTCTGGGATGCAAAGGACATTGTGTTCATTGACTACTTTCAAAAAGGCCATATTATTAATGGAGAATGCTATGCCAACTTGCTGAGGCAGCTGCAAAAGGCAATCAAGTCAAAACGGCCTGGATAACTGACAAAGGGGGTCCTGTTTCACCAGGACAATGCTCCTGCACACAAGTCTGTGGTTGCAATGGCTGATGTGCATAACTGTGGCTTTGAATTGGTTGATCTTGGTTGAATTGGTTGATATTGTCCTGATTTGGCACCATCTGACTATTTTATGTTACCTAACTTGAAAAAACACTCGGCTGGGAAACCGTATTGGACCAATGATGAGGCAGTCTCTGCTGTTGAGGACTTTTTTGAGGGTCAGGATGAGAGCTTCTGTACTACATCAATCCAAGCGCTGCAGCACTGATGGAAGAAGTGTGTGGACTGCAGTGGAGACTATGTCGAAAAATAAAACACCTTTGGTCAAATTTGACCATTGCATCGTGGTTAGCCTATGAACTTTTCAGCCCACCCTCATACTTATTCCTCTGTTTCTCTAGAAGATAATGTACGTCTTGTTCATCACTGCAGCCCCAAATAAATGAGAGTGAGCGGTCCTGGGTTCAAATCCTGGATGAGCCCCCACTTGTTACGTTCCCATAAAGAGTCCAGGGGGTTTGAGGAAGTAACAAAGAGTGACCAGGTTGACAAAAAGGAAACATGATAGCAAAACTCTTAAATTAAAAGATTTTTAATGGTTTAACAAAAAGAGATGGACAAGCCACTATCACCTTAAAAAAACCCCAAAACAAAACAAACAAACAAAAAAAAAAACAGCTTAAACAACCCAGGAGTTGGTCACTTAATCAACAAGAGGCCTCAATCCCCCCAAAAAAACACCCTCCTGCAGGATTAAGCAGCTGCGACACACACACAGAGTTCACAAGCTGTTTCACAACGGCACGCTGGCAATCTCTGACACTGGAGCTCTCCTCTCTGGCTTTAAGTACATCAGCTTAATTGCTGAGTTGAGTCAGCTATACCAAAAGGGGTGGCACCTAAAGGTGGAGAAAGCAAGCCACACCCAGTGGGTCAGAAAGTCACAGCAGTCCGTGCTAGGGCCGTAACAGGGAAAATAGCAATGCAGTAAGAATATTAAGCCTGTAGGGTGAAAAAGGCTTAATAAATGCCACACGTAAAGGATCAGGTAAACACTGATGAAAAGAGCTCTTAAGCTCTTCTGATCAGGGTAAGCTTAGCATCACCTGAGTTTATTAGATTACAGTTACACATTACATAAATGACCAAACATGACAGTGGGTAGATTAACAATGGAAGAAAGGAAAGGGCAGCCATTAAGCAGAAATTTTTACATAAACATTCCAGATAAACAAGTTGACTGAATGTCCACAACCAACCTATTTTTTATTTTTTTTGGTTTGTTTTTTTTTTACATCTCCCAGCGCTCTGCTTGTTTTCACTAATCCTCAGCCCTCAGTCTGAAAAAAATAAATACACAAATAAAACTTAATAATTAAAAAATAGCTGCCATCTGCCCAGACTGCCTAATAAAGACAACACCATCAAGCTGTTAAATTATGTCTTTTTATGATTATGATGGGAGACTCTGTAATTATTGCTGTAGACAGCCCCCTGGTAGATCCTCTCCCGTTACTGTCTCTCTCACACTTTTTTTCTTAAATATTATCTTATGGCCATTTTCATCTCCTTGTCCACCATTTAAATTGAAATGGTGAGCAATCAGCAAAACAGAAACAATTTAAATTGAGTCGTGGGGTATAAAATAGTCCATGTGGTTCTGGGTCATTTTCGATCTTCTGTGAGAATCATTACGTTTTCTCGTACAACAACAGTGGTGGTTCTTCAGTACTTCAGTGGGAACCTAAAAGCAGGAATAGCTAATATGGCAAGCAGCTAATTTTATTTGCAGCAATTTGACATAGCACTGAGTAAAACAGAGCCCTATCAAAACACCTGTAACTCTGCTCTGTACCTTTACCTGTAGCTGACTTTACAAGGGCACAATGATAAACTTTTGTAAGTGTAGTTTAAATGTTCGCCACTGGCATACTGGTACCAAAATAAATTCTGTTTGAGGGACCTCTTCTTTTTCCTCTAAACCCCCAACAAGTTGAGCCAGATGGCTGCCACTCCCTAAGCACTGTTGTAGTCGCTTCCTGTCATCTGATTGTTGGTGTTTGCTCTCTGATATTGTTAGGAAGAAAAACCTAATATTTCCTATGAGCAAAAGAAAATAAAAAGCTGCAGCTCTAGGTGGGATTCAAATTGCAAGTGGACTAAAAAGTCCTTGAAAAAACACTAGGTCATTTCAGCTGGTGGGGAGGGAAAACAATTTATATACTTATAAAAGGAATAAATTGTAAATGGACTAGTTCTTAGTGTTTTTCTATTCTACTTGAGTGCTTTATACAACATGTTTGCATTTACCCATTCACAAACATTTACACTCCGATGAATACATCGGGAGCAACTCGGGGTTCATTATCTTGCCCAAGGTACTTTGGCATGCAGGCTGGACCAGCCAGGAATTGAACCACCAACCTTCCAATTAGCAGATGACCTCTGCATAGTGTATAGAGGTCACCAACTCTCTGCAGAATCAAGTCTTACAGACCTCCAAACTTCATCTGGCCTTCAGATTAGCTCATGAACAGTGAAAAGAGAGCTTTATGAGATGGGTTTCCATGGGTGTGCAGCTGCAGCCAAGCCTTATATCACCAAACGCAATGCATGCCGTTACTGGACTCTAGAGCAGTGGAGACATGTTCTCTGGAGAGCAATACTTGTTTGACTGCATTGTGCCATATGTAAAGTTTGGTGGAGGAGAGATTATGGTGTGGGGTTGTTTTTCAGGAGGTGGGTTTGGCCCTTAGTTCCAGTGAAAGGAACTCTTAATTCTTTAGCATACAAAGATATTTTGGACAGTTTCATGCTCCCAACTTTGTGGTAGCAGTTTGGGGATGGCCCCTTCCTGTTCCAACGTGACTGGACACCAGTGCACAAAGCAAGAAGATCCATAAAGACATATATGAGCGAGTTTGGTGTGGAAGAACCTTATTGGTCTAACAGTGTCCTGACGTCAACCCAACTGAACACCATTGGGATGAATTAGAGTAGAGACTGCCAGCCAAGCTTTCTCATCCAACATCAGTGTCTGACCTCACAGATGTGCTTCTAGAAGAACGGACAAAAATTCCCATAAACACTCCTAAACCTTGCGAAATGCCTTCCCAGAACAATGTAAACTATTACTGTATAGCTGCAAAGCGTTGGCCAATATCATAATAAACCCTATGGATTAAGAATGGGATGACACTCAAATTCATATGCGTGTGACGGCAGATGAACGAATACTTTTGGCAATATAGTGTATATGCTACTCCTTAATGGTTAACAAATTAATGTTGGAATTAGAGTTTTATTTGATTGTAAACAAATACTAGGTTTAAATGATTAAATAATTTGTGTAATTAATTTATTACTATATGATATAACAATTTTTAGACCTATACTAGACTAGTAACTAGTAACAAAATCTGTTTAGTGTAGTTTAGAAGCCATTTGATAATTGCTTTGTAATTTATTGATTATTAAAACTTTACAATGATGTTACCATAAAACTACATACTTTTTAACAAGATATTACTTACTTAGTACCCATTCATACTGCACTACCAAATCATTTTAGCTTACCTGCTTATGTACATGATGTGGAGTAGATGATCTGATTCCCTCAGAGGGGAATTCAGGAGAAATGTCAGTGTGATGGATACCTACAGACCCTCAAAACCTGGCTAGTTTTGAAACTAGGCTGAATCTCCATGGCACCCTTCTGAGCCACCCATGTTACCCAGGCAACAAATCAGGGAAGAAGATGGATGCAAGTGTTTGACTCCCTCTGTCATAGGGAGCATACTGGTTGACCGAGGAGGATGGTGGGGTGTGTGTGTTGTAGAGTAGGGGGTCACTCTAGGTCTGGGCTACCCACAGCTTTTGTATGTCTGTCTCATTTCACAATTCATCAACCTAGCGTGACTGTCAGGCGAGCCTTCAGCTCCAGTGATCCATCAGGGCCTGTCACCCAGCCATCACAACAGAGAGATGAGGCCCCAGCATTCGAATTCCATTAGCCCCATCATCCCCGACTATAACGCCACGCACCCCAGCCAGCCAGCCAGCATCTAGTCTAGGACCCAAAGAGATAATAAAACAGCCAATCAAACTCAACTGCTGCCACTACTTCTAACTTCCCTTGGGATATGCTGCTGTATCAATGCTGCATTGGCTGATATTACTTTTCTTTATTTGTCTTTTCATGTTTTCTCCCCCAAATAAAGTATTTTTGCTCTCAACCTGCTTTTCTTTATGGCATGAAAAAGGGCTCCAGCTTTCAATCTGAGTCATGGGCTTGAGTGGGATCTAGAAATAATGCTCAGATGTACTTTGATGCTAGGACTATGATAATGGGTTACCTCTACACACAAGGAAGTGATAAACAAAATTTCTGTAATAATGAGCACAGGAGTTTTTTGAGTCATGTGGAATTGTAATGGTCATATTATAGAAACGGGTCAGCTGATGTTATTCTCTGTAAGGAAGTATGGATGTGTCTGCCAAAGGTGGTACTGTGCAAGCCGAAATTAAATGTTATTTCATGAATAACTAAAATTGCAAATAAGACAAACTGGTTTATCTTCATTAAAACAAAACAAAAACAAAGAAAAAAAATACAAGCAAAACATCACAATCTCACACGTTCACATCAATATCGTTGTGGTCAAAAGAATTCATGATAACAATATTATATTTACACTATTGACAGGATGATTATATTTCATTTTTTATTATCACAGTCATCATGACATCCTTAATCCACAGTAAAATAATTTCTTCATCAATATAGTTTTTGTCTTTTCTGAAGTGCTAGATCACCTCTGGCTTCATGTAAAAGATATTATGAGTATTACATGCAAAAGACTGCTTATATATGAGACACAACAAAAAATGCGCTAGTGCCAGCAGTGTTGGCAGTGGTATTAAAGAAATTCTTGGAAGCGCAAAATAAGCGAGTGATAAACTATGACAGTCGTTTGTCAGAATGTAGTGGGATTCCAGATAGAACTAAAAGGAAGAATTAGAGTTAGCCAGAATTTTATCTGAGACACTTTTATTTAGGACAATAACATTTCACAGTTTTTTGTGACGTTATCAAGAATGTGACTTTAACCTGCTTCATATGTTGCTCTGCTTTCCCCTGTAACTCGTAGGAGAGTGATCCATATGCCATACCACTTTAATAACAGTACACTGAGTGACAGGCTTATGTTCTGCTGCCTTTACTTTGTTCAGTGAAGCTCCAGTATTTTCAGAGTTCCCTGGGTTTTTGGGTAGGTAGAGAAGATGAGCAATGTTGTCCCATCTCCAGCATTGGCATTGTTGCCTTTCTCCTTAATCCTTCAGGCAGTCAATTTGCAGGCAGCGAAGTGTGAAGCCCTATAATGATGGGTTATTGACCCATTTGCTGTTTTGCAATGAGGACAGAGGCAAAGTGAAAGGATAGTTCCTCTTTCCTGTGATATTGAGGTAGCTCTTTGGCACTAAGTGTAATACGACTGAAATTGATATTTTGGTTATCTGATAACGGCTATACAAATATCAGCAACTGTTTGCCAGCAGTAATAATCTGTGAATCAAGTACAGTTAAATGTAATGCTTCCACCTGTTTTCAAAATTGGGATTAAATCATATAAATCATCCTCACACAGCTATGAAGTCCATGCCATATAGGTCATTTTTTAAATCACTCTTTGAGTATTATTTTTAGATTACCAAGATAAACAAAATACATCAGAAAAAAAAATGCATTAACAAATGACTTGTCCAAGACATAAAAAATGATAGTGGTATCACATATTGGAATCAATATTGGTACAAGACATAAAAAATAAATAGACAAAAGGTATGGTTTGAGTGTTTAGACTATCCTGGCATACCGCGCTGTAGCATTAAGTTGACTTGTGCAATTAACCACACACAAATACACACACACACACAACATGGCATTGCCTGATATAATTTTTAAGTTACAATAAGAGGTTCGCAAAACAAACAACCAAAAAAACAAGCAAACAAATCTGATAAATATAAAAAATTTACTGATCGTATATTACAATCCCAGGAAAAAAATAAAAAAATTTTGGTTTACTTACCAATATTGGAGAGGTTTTCATTTACATCATATATTAAAGCTATCTATGGCAGCACATGTAAATAGACCCTTTTACAGCCTATGTCATCGAATGATGTGCGCGCATTTTGGCAATGGAGGTGAACTGCTACTCCATTCAAATCAATAAGAACAAGGAGACTGTGCAGCGTGATTTAAAAGTGATATTGGCATCAAAATGTTTGGCTGTTGCGTGTTTGGCTGTCAGAATTTCTACTCTACCAAAAGCAGACTGAAGTTGTACCGAATCTCACGGGATCACGGCTGTTTGAAAGAAAACGGAGGCATCTGTGGTTGCAAGCCATCAAATGTATTGATAAAAATTGGACTGAGGACACGATCAGAAATGCTCACTTTTGAAGCGCCCATTTTATATCAGGTTAAGTTATTTATCTACTCTGGTTATACCGGGATGTCAGGTATCCAAAGTAAACAGCATTAGCTGGTAGGCTATTTTGCTTTTAAACTATAGTGTGGCTGGCTATTTACAGGTGAGGCATCGCTGGACTCAGAGAGTCCTGATTTTTAAATTAATATTTAATCGCACTATAGATTAGAATATGCAGTGCCAGTCAAAAGTTTGAGCAGACTCACATATGAATGGTTGAGTATGTCTCACAGTGTGAGGGGAACAGTATATATTTTTTTATTGTAAATCAATAATTTCTGCAGCCGTAAAACTCTTAGCTAGCTAGAAAAGCAATTTGAAGAAGTACTCGCTGCCATGCAGGTACAATCCGCTGTGAGGACGTAGGTCTCTGAATTGTTTACAATGACCCGAGCCTCATACACAGCGGTCCTGTTTCCTTGTCTTTGACTTGGAAGAACTTCTGCCTTCAAGACACAAAACTCCAAGTCTGTATCATGATATTTGGCGTTAGGTACATGGCCACAAAAAACATAATTGTAAGCATCCAGTGACTTGTACGTGCCGCAAGTTCTCTCGGGTGTAAATGCTGGGTTTCTCCACCAAATACACGTATATATCCGCCCACGGATACTGGGCCACTTGCTCATGTACTACAGGAATCGGGGAGTCGGTTGCCGGTGGTCAAAATTAATTTTTTTCAGTTTTCACGATCTTTCGTTGATAATCCCTTCTAGTAGATTGAAACGCTATTGAGCTCCACCGTATTTCCATCTCCAAAATGCGCGCACATCACTACCTACATCATCATTGTTTACAAACAGTAAAAGGGTCTATACAGAAATATGGACAAGCTGAAAATTAGAAAAAACAAACAAAACAGCAACTTCCCTGAATGGTTTGTATTGCTACAGCACAAAATATCAGGTCATGCAAATGCAACATTCATATCTCCATGAGTAAGTTTTTAATTTTCTTCTAATTTCATGCTTTTTGCAGGAAAAAAAAAGATGAGGCTTGCTATCTCATCTAGAAAAAAACAACAAAAAACATCTGCATTTCTTAGAAATCAAGTTTTGTGGCCCTTTTTGTCTCTCTTTCTTTCTGGCTCTGTCTTTCTTTCGATTTCTCTCTGCTTTCCATGAGGTTCTAGTGGTTATCTATCTTGACACGAGGGAGGGAAAGCCTCAGGGTAACGCTTGACATGGATTCCTCTCCATGATTCCTGGCAGCTCTCTCCGTTCCCCTGCTGTCACTGTAGGGGAATATAAGGGAGTCATAAAAGAATGCTGTCATGTTACTGTCACAAACACTGTATGGAATCAAGACGTCCAGCACCAATGCAGACTGTGAGCTGCAAAAACGTGTCTCTTGTGTGTGCTTTTTATTTATGTGTGTTCTGACTAGGGTGAAGAAAAAATGTATTTCTGTTTTTACCTGCCCATGTGAGTTCTGTTATGAAGCCATATTTTAGCATTGACAAGTTCTGTTCAGAAACTCCCACCAAATACTGACATCAGCCAATTTCTTGTTTTTCACCAAAAATTACCTCTGCTTAATGATACTTCAATTTAAATGTGATACCATGGGTTTGCATATAAATAACTCAGCACTTTATGTGCATCCTGCTCGTCATTTTCATCCAAAGTTTAGGGTTAAAATCAAGGCTAGGGTGTCAATAAAAAGGTGGATATGGACAACACCAAAATGATTTGTTCATTTATTCATTTGTGTTTTACCAGGTTATCGTGTTTAAGACAACTTAGTTTTTCTCTTTTCTTTTTTTTTGATAACCAACAAACAAATTGGAGCACAGCTAAAAGCGCTGTTATTGGATGATTCTTCAAAACCCTGCATTTTACTCCGTGGCAAACATCTTTTCAATGACTAGTTATTCCAAACAGCTAAAGCTATGGTGAAGGTAACGCCAGGGACAACAGATCCAGTTTTCTATAATGGGATGCCAGCTCCTCTCTCCTGCATAAAATCCTGTCAGTTTGTCTGGCGCCTTGCTATTGAGAGTCCAGTGAACAGAAAAAGAAAGAGAAAAAAGCAAAAACAAACAACAATTCCTGCGATAGCAGTAAAATTTGGGTTTGGATCTAAGGGTTCAAACAGTTAACCTAGATTTTAAAATCTCAAGCTGTAGACTATTGTGTTTGTTGTTTGGCATTTTTCTTTTCTCAAACAAAAATGCCAAACAACAAACACAATTTTGCTGTAATGGTTGAAAAAAGATGACAATTTTGGACTCTCGATGAAATATCTCTCAGATATTTCCACATAATTAAAATCGCAAATTATTCAGTGTATCATCAAAAAGAGTCATCGACACTGATGTTATGGAATCAGCTCTAAAAATTTTCAGCTGGAACGCTACCAAACTTGATGCATATAATATCCTGCATCTCTTTTAGTCATAGTAGTAGGCACAGAGTACCAGGCACATTTTTAAAACAAATATAGCCTACACCCAGAACAGAGGGGTATACTGCAAGCAAATATGCTACTAGCTGTCCTGACAAAACCTAAAAGAGAGAGAGATAACAGGTATCACTACATTACTGATGGATTCTGCAGTGGCTGTCATCTATGCAGACATAAGGAATTATTGATTTACAGTTGGAGATTGTAATGAGGTGCTGTTGTGGACAAAGGCACCGTGCCTCTGGGCTTTTCTTTCTTGTAACAGGATATTTTTACACCAATAATTATTGTAGAGTAGTGAAACAAAATGATCTACTATTGGTAAAGTAGATAAACGAGCCAATGTCGTGGAGTATTAATATTCTAATCTAGCATATTTGGAAAGGAAGCATCATCTTGAGTCCAAAGCTGACAGATATTTAAATAGCTCATGGTACACTGTATTATAACAGCATTCCTTGTACCATTTACTAGTGTGAAAGATGTATAACAGAAGGCTGGGCTCTATGTGACTAAATCTTTTCTAACAGTAGTTTTTTTTAAGTGCCCAAAACTGGTTTAATGTTAAGATAGTAAACCTCTGTGTCATATCCATCTGTCTGGGCAGTTGGTCTCAGAGACTTGTGCAGTTCCTGGAGTTATTTAGTGCAGGTGAATTTTATCTGCATGGCTGCACTTAGCGATAGCAACAGCCCCTGATGACTTTCTGCCATACAAGAAGTTCTTCATCTGCAAATAGCTGCCTGTGTTGCTGTGCACCTTCAATTGGCAATTCTCTCTCTGTCACCTTGACTCACCCAGCTACATTCTGTATATTTTCTAATAACATACGAGGAAAACTGTATCATTTACATGTTCCTTCTCTGTGCCTAGATGACAGAGGAAGAAACTCCTATCAACAGCAGGAAACCTGTGCCAAGGAAGGGATGTCAAATTCAATTAGTTTTTGAGACAGTGGCTTTGTTGTCAGGGTGTGTCTGAAGGGGAAAAACTTGAACCTCAGCCTCTCTGATCAATCAGGGATCCAAGGCTTACCGTGCTTACCCCCTACCACCTTGCACCAGTTGGTATCTCTCGTTCTGATGACATATTTCTCTTTGATCTCTTCAAAGACACCCATAATACTTCCTGCTATGCAAGCAAATTCAAATCATTTTCATTAAGGTAAAGTGAAAATTGCAAGTGCAGTATTGCAAAACAGTTTTGAAAAAGAGAGTAGAAATGACAACAAGAGATCGTTAAATGGATTCAACAGGAAAATTAAGTGGGTTCTCATGAAACAGAGTGTAAGATATTGGGTCATTTAACAATTGTCTTTAAAGCACCACCCCCACCCCCCACCCCCCACCCCCTTTATTGACGGTGCTGTCAGGGCTCATGCCAGCTCACTGACTTGGAAACAGCTGTGAATGGCTCAGAAAAGACCAGCACGATTATAAAATACAACTGCAGGGTGTTTGACGTCACCTTGAGCTGACTTTGTTTTTGGATCGATTACAGAGAGATTCCGCGTAACTTCATATTTTTAATTGAGCACCAGTGTGATCTTTCACCCGACTGGAAATGCCAGAAGGTATCAAAGTAGGGAGAAAGAAATAAATTGGGCCAAGGTTATGGGAAAAGGAGCATGTATTTAGCAATATTGAGAATGTCCAGAGAGACAGAGAGAGAGAGAGAGAGGAAGAAAAAGTCTTCTTCTTCTGTTTGTCTGCAACTAATAAAAGATAGATGTTGTGTGTGTTGCCATTGAGCTTTGACAGCCAAAACTGGTTTCTTGTCAAACAAGAAGCTCACTGTATTTTTCTCCTCTAAAGCTAAAAATAAGCCCAGTGCGGGGTGCCAGTTCCACTACTCAGACATAGATGTGTTGTGGTTATGCATTACTACTGCTGGGGACACTGAGGAGAGCTTGTTATCTCTGCAACATGTGTGACCTACCTCAAGAAATTCCCCCTGTAATGACTGCTGATGATGTCTACGTTCAGGGTGTTGAAATGCATCCTTAATAGTTTACTACATAAAACACTGCTCAAAAAAATTAAATGGACACTGTGAAAACACATCGGATCTCAATGGGAAATCAAATCATGCCTGATATCTATACTGATATGGACTATGCTGCTTATGGAGTGTAAGAAATGAAACAACCATTTGATGAAAATGATCAGCTTACAGAGGGCTGAATTTGAAGACACCCCAAAAAAATCAGTGGAAAAATTACACGGTAGGCTAATCCATTTTGCTGAAATTTCAACTCAAAATGATACTCAGCTGTTTGTGTGGCCCCACATACTTATATGTGTCTGACAACATCGAGGCATGCTACTAATGAGATGACAGGTAATGTCCTGGCAGATCTCTTCCCAGATCTGGAGCAGGGCATCTTTGTGATCCTCGCGAATCAAAGATGCGAAGTAGCGGTGGCGAATAGACCAAAACATAATGTCCCACAGGTGTCAATGGTAGTAATTCCTTCATCCCTCAGGAACTGCCTACATACTAATTCCACATGTTGTGCACCAGGAAGAACACAAGACCCACTGCACCACCACAGGGTCTGACAATGGGCCCAAGGATTACATCCCGATACCCAATGGCAGTCAATGTGCCATTGCCTAGCCTGTAGAGGTCTGTGAGCCCTTCCATGGATATGCCTCCCCAGACCATCACTGTTGATGTGATCAGTGTTGCAGGCCATATAACATTCTTCACGGCTTCTACAGACCCTTTCACATCTGTGACATGTGCTCATGGTGAACCTCTCATCTGTAAGCGCAGGGTGCCAGTGGTGGACCTACCAATTCTGTACTCTATGTCAAGAAGCTTCTACAGCCCTGTCCAGCACTCCTCGAATCTCCTCCATGCTCTTAAGACTGTGCTAGGAGACACAGCAAACCTTCTGGCATTGGCACCTATTGATGGGCCATTGATGGAGGAGTTGGATGACCCATACAACCTCTCTAAGATCCAGGTCACATCATACTACCAGTAGTGACACTGACTCTACCCATTCCTGTTTTGGAGGCTGTCTTGTTGCCTGCACCTCTTACTAATTTCATTAACACCACAGCAGATGAAACTGACACCGCCCTCCTTAACTGAACAAATACTAAACACACACACACAAACATGGCTCAAATATGAAGAGTTGGACAGCAGAGGCGCTGACATGATTCACACCTACTGGCTCCATGAGTGCCTGGCAGGTACAAATGATCCAGCTGCTAGGTGCTAAGACACACCCAGAATGGTTGAACGAAGGCCGGGCAGTCCTGGTCCCCAAAGACAAGTCAATAACCTCACAGTATAACATGGAAGCACCTGTCAGGCATCATAGCGGCATTGTGAAAGCTAGCCTTTCGAGTTGCATGGTGGTGTGGTGGTTTGCGTTGTTGCCTCAGAGCAAGAAGGTCCTGGGTTCAAACCGACCATCTGACAAAGCCCTTTCTATGTGACTTTTGCATGGTCTGCCTGGGTACTCTGGCTTCTTCCCACAGTCCAAAGATATGCCGTTTGTGGGGTTAGATTAACTGGGGAAATCTAAATTGCTTATGCGTGTGAGTGGAAACGGTTGTTTGTGTTAATCCTGTGACAGAGTGAGAGGCAGGGTACACCCTGGACAGGCAGCTGGACCTAAAACACAAAACGCTGGGCACACGGCCCAGGACCATGACATAAGCTGTCTTACAGTGGGAAACTGCACAGGGTGACCATAACTTTCTCCTGTTTGACACACTCCGACCTTAATCCTCTTCTGCTTAACGAGCCACTTAATCATTATGCCCACTTGTGCTCTGGCCTTCTGGAGGACTGGTGTGTCATGTGTCGTATTGCCATGCCTTCATCCTTCATGGGACTTATTGCCACAACTGGTGCATCCCGCATCTCACACCAAATGACACCTTGTGCCGCTTTGACAAAATGACAACATTTAACACATTCTAAATGAAAAACAGATCATTTGTTCTGGAACTGATGGTGTCACAAATCATTTTTGTTTTCATTTATAAACAAAGCAGCATGTGATCCACAAAAAAGCATTAAAATCTTTCAGATACTTGCCAGAAGTGCATTACTCCTTTGATGTAAAGAAACATGGACTCATTTGCATTGTTCTTGGTAAGTCACACTGTTTCTAGTACTGCAGTTTTGTCCTAGCTTTAATGCCTTAAGTTTTGAAGCCTTGAATGTTCTTTATATTCAGCTTGAGGCCATTTAGCTATTAAGTGAAAATGCCCAGCCCTGACCCAGGCTTTGCTACAAGCATCAGCATAACTTGGCACATCAGCATTTCCCTTTTATTGTTCAAAACCAAGGTTAGGCATCTCATTGGAAGCCTGTGTTATTTATCAGAATATCCAGGTAAGGCGGTAAGCAGAGATCCATTATTTAAACTTTCAAAGGAGAGACATGACGTAAGGTGTACGTGCCTCAACTATGCTTTCGGAAGATGCCAGTCCCCCCCCCCCAAAAAAAAGCATTTGAATGAAGATCAACTTTGTTTTGTGCTCTTACCCAGCACATTTGACTCACTTTGCAAGGCTACATCTATGCATCTGAGCAAGTCCCAGGTATCTGTCATTTAACTGAGATGCTTATCTGTTTGCCTAGTATCTGTTTGCTAAGTTAATTAATATGAAGGAGGTTGGTGAGAACGGAGAGAGCCACGAGAACCAGTTTGTAAAAGCAAATACTGAACAAATATATAGCACATGCTTACTTTACTTATTTAACTGCATTTCAGTAAAGGCCAACTGCAAAACAATAGAGTGGTCTACAGCACTGTTAGTTTTGTGATTGAGAATGAAGTAATTTAAACTGATTAGAATCAAACCAATCCTTTTTTTTTTGCTCTCATTGTTTAATTTTTGTGGGTTGGTCTTCTTGGGAAAATGGATCTGTATGGATAATAGAAGATAGAAGACAGGGGCCTCTGTCTTCATACACCCCCTGCAGTTGCAGTAACTTCTTCAATGCAATAAATTTAACAAGCAACTATGGTCAGCAGTTGTGATCATCAGTCCTCCCTCTCTCACTTTCAAACACTACACAAGATGAAAATGGGTGTGGCCCACTATGTCTTTTTTAATTAAAGAATTGGGATTTTTTTTCTAATTAATTCATATTTTGGGGGTTTATTTGTTTGATTAACAAATAAAATCAATCAAAAATGTAATTATTTCCAGTATTCAGTGGACACATCTGAAACTGTTTGTGTAAAATTTAGGATTGGACATTTTAGGTTTCAGTCTTTAGAATGAAATGAGTAAGTGCCAAAATAGATGTGCAAATAGAAAGAATGCACACCAAACAGCTGGCAGTTAAAAAAAAATTATCACATACATTTTGGCATTAAAAAAGTCTTAAAGTGCAATACCTTACTATCACCCACCATCAAATATATCAATAGAAGATCACCCACTAGTGTTTTTATCATTCATGTTCTTCAGCTCAGATTAACCTTTTTCTCTGGCACCCTGGCAGAGCAGCTCAAGCAGATTCCATAAATGACACTCGAGTTCTCTGTCCAGAACAGTGCAGTCCCAGGAGCAGTTTTATATTAAAAAAAAAGAATCCCCACTCGCAGGTGGTCCTTGTCCTCCAAGCTTGGGTCCTCTACCAGAGCCCTGGGAGCCTGAGGGTCCTGCACAGTATCTTAGCTGTTCCTTGGACTGCTCCTTTCTGGACAGAGATCTCAGATGTCATTCCAGGAATCTGCTGGAGCCATTCTCCCAGTTTGGAGTGTTCCAAGTATCACGGAGACCACTGTTACGTTCACCTTCCACATCCTCTCTAGCTCTTCCCTTGGCCTTCTGTATTTCTCGAGCTTCTTGTGTTCCTTCTTCTTGATGTTGCTATCATTTGGTATTGCTACATCTGTCATGGCCTTCTTCATCAGCTTGTCCACCACAACTATATCCAGTTGGTTAGCCATCACCAGTTTGTCCGTCTGTATCTAGAAGTTCCGCAGGATCTTAGCGTATCCCATTTTGACCTCAGGACTTCCAGGTCATACTAGGCGCAGCTGTTTCTGTATACTATGCTAGTCAGTTGGTTATGGCGTTCCATGTATGCCCTGCCTGCTAGCGTCTTTCACCCTTCTGTCATGTGCTGGATTGTCTCAAGGGCGTCTCTGCACAGCCTGCATCTGGGGTCTTGCCTGGTGTGGTAGACCCTAGCCCCTATCGATCTTGTACTCAGAGCTTGTTCTTGTGCTGCCATGATTAGTGCCTCTGTGCTGTCTTTAAGCCCAGCTTTGTCTAGCCATTGGTAGGTTTATTTATTTTTTATACATCAGCCACTTCTTTGCTATCTTTACAATTGTTATCTTTATAATGAATCTATATATCTATATATATATTTATGTATATGACCTATGATGCATTTAAATCGTGGGGCACTTTACCTAGAGTTTTAATGCTTGCTGATAGCAGTAATTTCTCTGTGTGAAGGAGATTCTGAATATATCTCATATCCTTAATGACAAAATCTCTTGCTATACAACAACTTGACTTTTTATGACCCGTACTGTCTGTGGATATTCGTGTACTCACTGCTGAGAGAGGAGTGGCTCTGGAACTTTTCAGTCCTTCCTCACCTGGGTGCAGACTGGATTTTAGATGCGGGACCTTCTTCACTGTACAAACATGTTAGATGGTTTTAATACAGAAATACTGTGTCTCAGAACACCCAACGGAGTGAAGACACTTTTATTGTTAAATTGACCATGCAGCAATATTTGACCTCAGCACATTATTGCTCAGGGACCAAGAGCTGCCAGTGGTCTTAGATGCTCATATTCAGATTGAATCTGTTGGCCAAGACAGAAATTTGATGACCTTACAGCTTCTTGTGATGTACATGTATTAATACTGTGTGTAATTTTTCTATTGTAGGTATTGAATAGATCTAGACCCAGGGACAGCTTCATAAGCCATTTTGTTAGCTGAATCACAGTCCTGAATTACGCACTTCCAGGATGATGGTAGGTGGGTGTGTGAGCGGTCGGGGTGCAGGTAAATCATAAGAGGGTAGTGTGTGAATTTCCCAAACCAAACAAGTTGTTCCAAGCTGTGTGTAATTCACCCCACAGATGCTGGGTTTTACAACCTTTTTGCCTGTATTCTATCCAGTGGGATCTGTAAATCTGTCAAGGAGAGAGTCAGTTCCTTTCCTCCTGCTGTAATCTCATTTGCCTCTGGTGCAAATGTTGGAGCTAGGGCCTATAGTTGGGTGCAGTGCCTGTCTGTCTGTGAGTCAAGCCTGGGGGTAAATCCCACCTTTCCCACATGGGGTTCTCCATCAACCACAAAAATCCATTATCCCAGAATGTTTTATGGGGCTAGTGGAATCTTTATCTTTCTTTTGCACTATAAGACCTTAATTACATTCTGTAGTAAAAAAAGAAAAAAAATTCTCCCAGTTTATCAGCACTACATGAATATCTGCCTTTTTTTCAGTCTAATGTCTGTGTTTTAGGGTAATGAAACTTATGCGCAAGTTCAGTAAGAAAGATCTCTATTCACTCATCTGCCTGCAGTCCTGGGTGTTCGGGCTGCGGTTCTATTCTTTACATAGCTTCTGCTTTCCCAAGCTGTTAAACTCAATTCTGTCATCATCACTCAGCTCCAATCATTTTCTAGCCTTCTGTGAGCTAGTCAGCCTCTGGTCTGTGTGCTTTAAATCTAAGTTCTCTTCTATTATTCTGCCTTTCAGACTGTCTTTCATGTGACCCATCTCTACCCCAACCTGTACCCTGACCTGTGAACACAATGGCACTTTTTGCAGTTAACTTATCCAAATGGCTTTTTTCTTTTTTTTTTTTTGCTGATGAAAGTTGCTGAGTTTTTGTATTACATTTTTGTATTATATTTCCATCAAATAATGTTCTGTATGATTGTGTACACAACTGGTTATTGCAGCGCTCAAAAATTATTCCAGGTTGTAAGCTGAGATGTTTCACTAGCATGAGCATCTTTCTTAGTTGTGTATAATGACAATAAAGTCATTCTATTCTATTCTATTCTATTCTATTCTATTCTACAAGCAGCTATTATACCTGTATCTCTAACAGTTGCAACACTATACTATATATACTGTTGGAGTGCACAGTAGTTTACTGTACACTCCAACAGTTGCTTGGAAGAAACACACAACACATCACCTACTAATGTGTGTTTTGTTGTGTTTATTTTAACACTTTTTTCTCTTTTCTAATGTCTGAAAGCAGAGCCCTGAGAAGGTGCAGACATTTGATTTTCTTTTGACCAATTAATTCACATGTTGATGGGTTCTTATGACATTTTTCAAGTTAAAAATTCTGCCTTTTAATCAGTAGTATGAAAAGTTTATGTAATCTAACATACGTTTAAGATGTATTTGAATGCTTTAAATATAAGTTCAGCATGTCAAAGTGTATCTTATGACAAATGAAGTCTTAAGAAAATGTCAAAAGTAACATCAAAGCAATGGGCTTATAGGGCTGCTGCACACAAACTGTATAATAAGTCAACTGTAAGGGTATGAAGAGTGTGATGCACTGTGATTAATTTGATTTGATTATTAACTCTTATATGGTGTTAACTTAAAATACACCTTTTTTTGTTTCTGGATTTATTAGTTTTTCTTTTATTAAAAGTGAAACAACAATGTAAAGCCTATTTGTGCTTGGCTTTTTTTTCTGTTTTGTTTGTTTTGGTTCTCTTAATGATAATGAGACAAAATGGTAAATGGACTAATTGTCATATAGTGCTTTTCTATTCTACTTGAACATTCAAAGCTCTTTGTGCTTATATGAATGTGTGTGAATGGGTGAATGCAAACGTGTTGTATAAAGTGCTTTGAGTGCTCAAGTAGAGTTTAAAAGCACTATATAAGAATTAGTCCATTTACCATTTTCTTCTGGCTACATGGCTGCATCTTGTAAGCCACATCAAAATGGCACGGGTTAGAGCACTTAATCTAAGATGCCACATCTGCCATAGAAAGTCTTACTGGTACTGTTTAGCTACTGTAAAACAGAGGTGGGAAGTAACAAAGTACAATTACTTTGTTACTGCACTTGAGTAGAATTTTCAGGTATCTATACTTTACTCATTTATTTTTGTCACAATTTTTTACTTTTACTCTTACTCTGGAATGATCTGGAACGGAGTTTGTGGTGCAGATGTTAACACTATAAAACCTGAATGATGAAATAATTGTCAGAAAATCTCTCTCTATTTTTTTAAATGGAGTCTTTATTGAACATCCTGACAAATTTTAAATATTAATTTGTATATATGACTCTCAAAGAAGTCTCAAAAACTGTAAATATGATACATTATTATGTTTTGGTTGCAGTTCTTTAGCAGCCAGCTAGCTTTATAAAAGAGGAACAAGCATGAAGGGAGTGAGGCTTTGACAATGGCAGATAATTTCAAATGCAACATTTCTAACAGCTCAACAAATGTCAGCAAACACAAACGGTTTCTATCAATGTGTCTGATAGCTAAATGTATAGCTGCTGTATTTCCCAGGGAGAGAAAAGAATGAGAGATAACTTTACTCAGAGATGGTGAAAGACAGGAAAAGCAGATTTTTTAAATAACTGTCATTCAAAGGTTGCATAACAATTCTAGACAGGTCAGTCCAGTACTGTGGTGAAGTTTGCAGTAATGTGCTGTGTACGACTGGTGCAGAGCGGCTGTGGTGTCATCAGTATACCAGGGTGACAGCCATGGGTTTAAATTTAAGCTGATGATTCCTTTGCTGAATTCCATCTTTATACTAGTTTTATACTGTCTAGGAGTTAGAAATAGCTCATATAACATTTGCTTATATCTTGTGGAATTCAGCTGCTTAAATCACAAAGACCAGTAACAATTCTTTTCCCCAGATACACCACTACAACCAATCTTAGGGATTCCCCTGCCTGCTGAATCCCATTTTAACCTATTTTTCTGTCACCAATCTACAACACAGGCAAGAGCAAATAAAGCTAGTATTTTTATTCCCTTTGTTTTTCTCTACTTGTGTTGTACATAACAGACATCCAAGCTGAGGGCATGCATTAGAATTAGAATTTAAGTTGAAATCCTTTAATATTATTTTAGTATAGCAATAATGTGATTCAGTTAGTGTTGCACAATATGCCTGCTAGAAATGTCCTCAAAAGAGCTAGTTTTTATTTTTAGACTTTGAATACTTTTCAGAGCCTGTACTTTTCCAGTTTTACTTTAGTAAAGAAGTTGAATCAGTATTGATTCAACAAGTTTGAATATCCTTAAAAGGAAGAAATAGATCGACTAGTAAATCGACACCTTCGCTTTTTAGCTCAGCTCTCTCTTCGCCGTGATGGGCTGGTGCGGTGTCCTCATCACTGCAGTCACAACCTCAATCCATCTGTCAATTTCCTGCTCCCCTCCTGAAGCCAACAGGACCACATCATGCACAAAAAGCAGAGATGAGATTCTGAAGCCACCAAAGCAGCAGCCTTCTGCTACTTGGCTACACCTACAAATTCTGTCCGTAGACGTTATGAACAGAATCGGTGACAAAGGGCAGCACTGGCAGAGTTCAACACCCATGAAAACCAGCCCAACTTATTGCTGGCAAGCTTGCAGACCAAGCTTTCGCTGCAGTTGTACAGGGACTGAATGGTCCATAACAGCGGACCAGGCACCCCATACTCCCCACCCCACCCCCCACAGGATACCCCAAGGGACAAGGTCCAATGTCTTCTCCAGCCCTATAAAGTACATGTAGACTGGATGGACAAATGCCCTTGTACAATTAAATATCCTTGTGTGGATTAAGAGCTGGTCCTGTCCTGTGTTCAATGACCAGGGCAAAAACCACTTTGTTCCTTTCCTTTCCAGCACCCTGGCATAGACCTTTCTGGGAAAGTTGAGGCATGTCATCCCCTTATAGCTAGAGCACATAGTTAAAACACACCCACCACTCTCCTTCTTGTGGGACCACCACCCTGGTCTGCCACTCCAGATCTCTGCATGATGTTGCAGAGGCGTGTTAACCAAGACAGCCCCACAACATCCAGAGCCTTCAGAGATTCAGGGTGAATCTAATCCTCCCCAGGGGCCCTGCCATGAAGGCAGTGTTGTAGTCAAGACCACCTAACCCAAGACCGAGACAAGACCAAGACTTTTAGGGTCCGAGACCAAGTCGAGACCAAGACCGAGGGAGGGTGAGACCGAGTCAAGACCAAGACCAGTGCCCCACGCTACATGACACAATAAAATGTAAAACATGATCAAAATCACTTCTCATATTGATCTGAAAGATCCACATTCCCATAAAACACCTAGATATTAAACACTCACAGCTCAAATAAATGTAATCATCTTTATTTAATACTACGGGGTGACTTCCATCATTTATCACAGAATGCATAGTTCATAGTTCATCACAATAGTCTTTACTTTTCTCTGCCTTTCAGAAATAATGCATAAAGTTATGTTTTTAAACCAACAGCAATCTTTGTAAAAATGGGTGCTATTTCAAAACAACACAGCTAAATGTGTAAAACTGAAAAAATGGCATACAATCATCAACAGTAAGAACTAAAGCCACAAGTTTCTCTCATATACAGATTAAAGCGGCAGTATGTAACTTTTATAAAAATCTGTTTTTTACATATTTGTTTAAACTGTCACCATGTCACAACAGTATGAGACAGATAATCTGTGAAAAAATCGACCTCCTCCACCTCCTCCCTGAGCTACTATTACCATCTGCAGAAATGCACCGCTCCCGATCAAAAACAACCAATCAGAGCCAGGATGAGGGTCTTAGCATTGTAAATCACTCCTCGTGCACGTGCTGCTCAATGTACTAGTGGCGGAGAAAATTACTTATCTGCCGTCATTGGTAGACATTGTAATTACAGGGTTCTAGCCAGAATTTTTTTTCAGCCCGGCACTAATGTTAATTAGTAAGCTAATGCTAACTGCTAAATGCTGCTCCCACTTGTTAATTGAGTGACGGGGCCTATGTATGCAACTGGAAAGCACCTCTGAAGCCTAGGCAGTAATCACAGTCTTTGTGGACGTGTAGTTACTAGTGATGGGTGGATCGATCCAAATATCAATAATATAAATACGAACGTTGGTATTTTTATTATTACAGTGTAGTGAGATTGATATTTTAGCATCAGTTTCTCTACTTCTATATATTCTGTATATGCAGTGCTGCAGTTTCATCAAAGATGCGAGCTGACTGTCTGTCACAGCACAGAGCAGGCACACTTTGCTCCTCCCCTCCCCGCATTATTTTGATGTTATACCGTTGCGTGACATGTATTTTACTTGGGAAAAAAAAGAATTTGTCTGCGGTCTCAAACTCCCGGACCGCCGGCCACTTCCAGCCCGGCCCCCTACTTCCAGCCTGCGATTTGATGTCAAAAACATAAGACAATTTGGCCCTTAAAGTTAATTTTTTGACATTTCACTTTCCCCTCCAATTAAGAGGAGTTAGCCAAATGTCAAAAAAGTAACTTAAAGGGCCAAACTGTCTCATATTTTTGACATCAAATTGCAAGCTGAAAGTAGGGACTGGAAGTTGGAACATAAATATTTAATAACGTTGTGGAGTGATAATTTTGTACATTTAACAATTTTGTTTATTTAACAAAAAAAAATCCAAAAGATTATTGATTGGAGGGATAATTTTTATTACATTTTTATATTATACTTTCTGAACACTACCTGACAAAAAAGTTTTAATTTTTTCTTGAGTGATCATTTTGTACACTTTATTTGAAAAAAAAAAATCCAGACATCACAATGTATGGGGATAATTGTTTTGTTACTGTTCTAATGTTTCAGAACAAAACTTTTATTTTGATAAACTATTTTATATCTACCTATAAACTTTGCCCAATTCCATCCTGATTTTTAACTAATTAATGACCCAAAGGAAAAAAAAAATCCCAAAACACTTAAACTTCATGAAAATTCTTTATAATCATTAAAAAGTATCAGATTCGGCAACACTGGCCCTGTATTTATTTGGTATCGGATCAATACCAAATCTTGCAGTATCGCACACAATTCCTGGCTACCCAAGGCTGCATGCTAATGTATCCTTAAGCCCAAGTTGCTCTCCGACACAACCGTTGGAGTGTAAATGTTAGATAATAAAAAGCACTTAGCTTAGAAGTTACCATGGAAGTGCTTGTATGAATGGGTGAATGTAAACGTGTTGTATAAGTGCTTTGAGTGCTCAGACAGAGTAGAAAAGCGCTATATAAGAACTAGTCCATTTACCATTTAATGTGTCTCAGAGTGCCATAAAAAGCATACACAACAAAAACATAATCCAGATGTTTTATCAATCCGCTACTAAAAGCATTTCCTATTTTGAATATGCCACCATGTTGTAAGCATAAACTATCATGTTTTTAATGCAACAAAAGGAAGTGACATCATCTTGCTGTGAACTGTAGTTTTTTTTATTATTGAAGGCCTTTCATAGCTCCACTGGTGTTTGACTTCTCTTTGCGGTTGGTGCGTGTGTGCAGACAGACAGCACATAAAACAGCTGCTGCTGTGTTTTTGTTGAAAAACTGGGGGCTGCATAACCTTAATGCTGTAATGCTTTTTATTCACAAGCATCCTCCAAATTATGTTTCTACTGTAGGTCTATTTTTAATCGCTAATCAGGAAATAAAGCATAAAAAACATTTTGAAGTAGCCCCTCGGTACTGAAAAGGAGTGGGGGTTGGGGGGCTTCTGGCACTAAACGATCGCTGGTTATAGCGATCCGTTCTGGTGGCTACAGCTGAAGTAAAGAAAAAATAACAGCTAACATTCTTTGCACAACACACACGTGCAAGCACACATGCACACTCACAGCACAGAGCAGTGGGGGGCGTGGGAAAACTTGTCAGCGGTGATCCACTCATGTTAAAAGGTAATTTTTCCAAATGATAGAAATCCGTCGCAGAACTAATGTGGATGAAATGCTCCTCTTACACGGAGCCACCTGAGCTAAAGAGTTAAAACGAAACATCAAAACAACAAATTTGTGTTGAGGGTTTTTAATAATGGAATTGAGTTACTCATGGAATGTTTGCAACCCTAAAATTTGCATTAAATTTTCAATGTGTGTATCAAAATACCTTCCATGCTGTAATTTTTTTTATTTTACTTTTTTTTATTGGAAGCCTGAATGTTTTATTTGATCTCATTTTTCCTCTTACTTCTCCTTGCGTTCATGCTGGTTGTCATTTCGATTAATGTAGCGCACACACAACAGTGACATCAAACGTGCACGTTGTCAATGAAACGGCCCGTGCTCTGTGATAGATTGCAAATTGCAGTGAAATGATATAGGCGCAAGTGGTGATAATAGCAGCAACGTAGCCGGGGTGGAGTCCGCAGGGTACGCTCCTGGGAGAAGGCAGAGTGTCCTAAATGTCCGAGTCCATGACAAGACCGAGTACAAATGCGGCCGAGTCCATGACAGGACCAACACCATCAAAAAGTGGTCTCGAGACCGCTCTCGAGACCAAGACCAATCTCGAGTACTGCAACACTAGAGGGAAAGCGCTTGGTGGCATCTGTAGGGCCCGACAAGGTGCAGCCTGAAGGGGAGACGTGGGCCTGCCCTGCTGCAGGCCAACCACCCACAGGAGGCACCATAGGGGTTGGGTGCGGTGTGTGTTGGGCGGTGGCCAATGATGGAGGTCCTAGTGGACTGATCCCTGGCTATCAATACTGGCTACTGGATCATGGAATGCCACCTCACTGGTGGGGAAGGAGCCTGAGCTAATGCATGAGGTTGAGATACCGGCTAGATATAGTTGGGCTCACCTTATTGCACAGCCTGGGTTCTAGAATAAGTCTCATGGAGAGGGGCTGAACTGAAGTAGATAATTAAACTGTAAGTCCTCTGGAACTGAAGTGAGAGGCAGTGGGCTGGGGTGGGTATCCTTGTATCTCCTCGGCTTGCTGACTGTATGTTGGAGTTTTCACCAATGGATGGGAGGTCACTTCCCTGAACCTACTGGCCAGGGAATGGGTCCTGACTGAGTGCATTAAATGTTGTTTGCACCAAATGACTAAACTGTCATTCAGCTTGTGTGCCATTAAGAGTATCCAGCCTTCTTGAAGTCACTGGGCAGGGTGCTTGAGGGTGATCAATCTGGTGACCCCATAGTCCTACTGGGAGACTTCAGTGCTCACATGGGCAATGAGACAAGAGGAATGGCCTGAGTGATGTTCAGTTAGTGTACCTGTGTGCAAACCATAGCTTGTGTGTGACAAAGCACCATGTTCAAACATAAGGATGTCCATAAGTGCACACGGTACCAGGACACTCTAGGTCGCAGGTTGATGATCAATTTTGCAATTGTATCATGTGGATACTCGGGTGAAGAGAGGAGCTGAGCTGACAACTGATCACCACCTGGTGGTGGACAGACCTGGCACACCTAAATGTATAGGGACGGTGCACTGGGAATGCCTGGCAGAAGCCCCCTATTCTTCTCACATACAACATCTTCAATAATCGGGCCCCATCTTATCTTAAAGACCTCATGGTACCATAACACCCCACTTCGCTCTCAGACTGCAGGCTTGTTTGTGGTTCCTAGGGCATTTAAAAGTAGAATGGGAGGCAGAGCCTTCAGGTTTCAGGCCTGTTGGATAAATTCAAAAACTTATCAACAACCAAGGCCACGCGATCAATCTACAGTAAAGATATTTAACTTTCTTGCAAGAAAATTAGGAGCAAGTAACAATGGAACAAGCTGTCAGTCTCTCTCACCAAGCCACTCTTATACACTCGAGCACATGGTACTCAGGAAGGAGCGTGGGTGATAGAGGAAGTAACCGAAACACTGACGTCTCTAAGGTTCCACTTAGTGCAGCTCCTAAAAGGTCTCTGTCTCAAATGGAAAGTCAATTCTGCACTTTACTATAGCTAAAATTAAAACACATGACATTAGTATAGCCTTTCACTTCTATCAACTTTCTTGGTACACAAACATGAAACTCAGACAGGTCAAAGGAAGGCCTCTGGCCTGCAGTTAGACTCTGTCTTACACTTAGTTAAAGTTTCCCTTTATGTAGGCATCTCTTGTTCATCTTTAACAAAGTCACTTCAATGAGCAATACATATATACATAAGCATAATGATGATGCACTGAATGACCTGATGGGGGCACAAAACTTATGGATTGATGCTGTTACCTTCTTCTTACCCAAAATGGAAGAGAGGTATAATTTACAGAGTATGACATTTTTACAGTTGTAACTTTACATTATCTTACCTGTGGAGATGTAGAGGTTTACCAAATGGATAAGAAGGTGTCTGATCATTTATTTTCACTGAAATGTCAGTTGAAGCAGTTATTTAAGTCGTTACTTCATACAGATGGTGTGTGAACGCCCAAGGACAGCACACATCAGAGATAAATCGAGAGCCCATTAAAGACAATGAAAGAGAATACATTAAGTGAGCTTCCACAACCAACAATAACCCACTATAATGTGTAAAAAGTACTAGAGTCTGGGGTTCCAGATTAGGTCATGGCGTGCACAAGCAACCATATGTATTAGGGCTGAAATTCAGGAGCCCATATTTGAGTATGACCTGTGGCCATTTGTTGCAGGTCTTCCCACACTCCTATTACTTTTCTGTCTACTCTTCACTGTTGCGCTATGCCGTAAGGGCTAAAATTTATATTTTTTAAAAGTCAATAAGCAGTGTCAGTGAGTCAGGTAATTACTGTAGCTTACTGCTTTGTTTATCTTACTTATAAAAACCTGCTGTCTTCACTTTTATTCTTTTTCCTTGTTTGAGCATATGAGAAACAGAAGTATGTTGTGGAGCTTCTGCTTCTTGCTGGACCTCTTCATTAGCTGTTTCTGAAATTACTTTTCTAGAAATATAAGATTTCTAGAATCTGCAGGAGCACTGCACACTTATCAGCTTACAGTTTTAACTCCTGTCCCTGAAAGTTTTCTAACTGAAATAAAAAAATATATTTCAGTTGTAATTGTCTCTGTGAATTATAATTAAGCACCTGACAGTGTCACAGATGTGAACACAAATGTGTTTATAAATTCACCCTTGTCATAAATTTAATGATAATGCTGTAAGCAGAAATTGGGTCATTCCTTAATCTGCTATGGCTAGTTTGAAAGAAAATGTCACTCATCCAGACTCTGCCCTTTTCTTTTGCTTTGACACTGTTGATAATATCTGTTAGCAATAATATTGCTGTTTCATTTTTATCTTTTAAATGTCAAAGATGCTGGAGCATCATATATTAATAAGTAAATAATTTACGAGGGTTTAATGTGAAGGTTATTGTCTTAAAATGAATAATCTTTTTGGATATTTTGGTGAGAGACCAGCATGTGAACCTCTTACTTAATGCAATATAGTTTTGAAATATGCATTCCATTCTTTGATCAGTAGATGGCAAACAGACATGGTTGGTTATTATATAGCATTTTTTCGACTCTACCTGAGCACTAAAAGCACTTTATACATTTATACATCCATTTACTCCCATTCTTACAAGTACTTTCTGTCTAACAGCCACACTGATGAATGCATCAGAGGGTGACTTGTGGTTGAGCATCTTGCACGAAGGATACTTTGGTCGATAAGAAAATGGCCCCATGGGTTGTTTGTGCTAACTGCCTTGTTGTCTTAGGGTTTGAGCAACCTCAGTGCTGGTGTAATAATGGAAAATGTTCTGTAGTTTGTCAGTTACTTAAGCTAACCAAACATTTAGTGAAAACAAAAGTAAACACCCAGTGAAACCAAAACATAAATGAATAAATACATACAGTATATATATATATATATATATATATATATATATATATATATATATATATATATATATATATATATATATATATATATATATATATATTTACTCAAAAGTCAGGAGTGTTTGTTGCCACATCACCCGAAATACCCACTTACTATACCACAGAAACTGCCCTTATGAAGGTTACCAATGAAATACTTTTACAAGCTAATAAAGGCAACTTTTTAGTTTCAGTGCGTTAAATTTAAGTGCTGAGTTTGATACAGTTAACCACTCTATTAACAACTCCCAACCACCCCTGCACCATCTAGAAACCTGGGTTGGGATTTAGGGTTCTGCATTACATCATTTACATTCTTACCTCTCTAACAATACCTTTTCTGTAGCCATAGCTAATGCTAAGCCCTCTGTTGCCCACTAATTGTGGCATTCCCCAATGCTCTATTCTTGGCCCACTTTTGTTTTCAGTATACATGCTTCCTCTCAGTCAGATAATTTATATCCATAATTATCATCCACCACAACTAAGCAGATGTCCCTCTCCAAGCCAACACAGTCGCCTTAACAATCTAAATGATCACTTAGGTGATAACAAATGCTGGCTGTCCCAAAACTTTCTAAAACTGAATGATGATAAATTATGATGATGAGAGTGGTTTGTTGACCAAAAATGCAGAGCAAACTGTTTGAAACAAAGGTCAGTGGGCCTTCGCCATTAGAGCTCTCAAGTTGTGGAATAGTATGCCCACGTATTGTCTTTCAGATCTTTTCCTAATATACTTTTTATAATTAAGCTTTCATGAATGTTTGATCAATGGCAATGTTGTTTTTCATGTATTTTTTATTATTTTTTTTGTTTCTTATGTTTTTAACTATTATCTGTCTCTGAAGCATTTTGTTACTTTATTTATATATCAATTTCTATTAACAAAGTTTACAATTGTTATTAAAGTGTTGCTTTCTATGGAAAAGGTCCTAACCAGGATGGCTTACAGACAGTAGGAATGCGTGACCATCTGGTTATTTAGTTGAATAACTTGTAGAAATCAGAAAAATATCAGAAAAAATTCTAATCGAAATTCTAAAGGCTAAAGGTTATTAAAGTCTTATTCTAATTTTAATGATCCCTTTTTCACATCTTCAATTAAATAGATTCACGTTTTGTACAGATAAGATTTTGTACAGATAAGATTTTGTACATACATTCTGGTTACCAGACATTGACCTTGGTGTTCCCCTGACTTTGATTTAAGTGTAGAATGAGACCCATTAGCAGATTTGAAAGATGGGGTTGTCATCAAATTCTATACAGAAATTAGAGGTCCTTACATGATGGTTTTGGTGAGAATATTTGTTTTTGGAAAAATCAATAAATTACTGATAAATTAAGCCAGTTTATTGCCGTAGCTTAAGGTATCAACATTCATCTTTTTCCATGCTCTTCCATCTATATCTTTAAAGATCTGAAGTGTAGTCAGACATTCACTTTATAGCCAACCCTAACATGTAACTTAATTTTAAATCCAAATGCTCCCTTTTCAGGCACTATCCTTTATGTAGCTGTCAGCTAGTCAGTCTAGTTTAACATCAAATATGTCAGCAACCCCATTTCAGTGAACTGTGCCTGGATCCCAATCCCAACCTTAACAGGTTGAGGTAGAGGTGATATAACAAAAAATCCTGGATTTATATTCTTTGTTCTTGTTTGTTTGTTTTCAGTTGTTGTTTGGTTAAGTTTCAGTAGCAAAACACTTGCTTTGGTATAGGAAAAGATCTTGGCTTGGGTTCAAAATGACCCTTTCACAAACATTCTTCCCAAGGAAGATTTACATGGCTGTGAGAACATATTGCCCCAGTGGGAATTAAAGATGCTTGTAGATTTAAAACCGCTTAACCAGAAGACTTACAGTTTAATTAACTACTTAATCCTTCTGAACACTTGTCTAAAACTGCTGAATAGACCATTGAGCCCTCACTCCACTCTACAATGCCATTGTATCTGTTGCCCAGCTGTCAGGATTTGACATACTTGTGCTGCTATTTCAGCACAATCACTCATTGCTCACTTTGACAGGCCCCATCAACTATGAGGCAGGTCTGAGGCTGCTATTTAATCTCAATGATCCCTCTGCCATGGCACGACAAGCAAGTAACACTCTTCAGACAGGAGATCAGAATCTTCGAGTGACCTAGTGTGTACAAAAGGTGTCTGTATACGTGTCGGTGTGTATATTTGGTCTAGCACTGGTACCATGCTTCTAATGTCATCTTGTTTCCAATTTCTCACTTGGCAGTTTTTTTTGTTTGTTTTTTTAACCTCCAGTGTACAAGGGGTTTTGTCAGGAGCTGTGTTGTCTGGGACAATTTCCCCCCAGTAGGGTCTCCCAAGACAAACTGGTCCTGGGTGAGGGCCCAAGCAAAGAGTGATTCCAACAAACCCTATGGGTTTTTTATAAACCCTATAAGAAAAAAAGAAAGAAAAAAAAAGAACAAGGGTCCAGTTTACTCTGCCGGGGGACAGTGTCATTGGGATCCCACCTTAGAGCCAGGCCTAGTGTAGGGGCTCAAGGGTGAGCACTTGATGACTGGGCCTTAGCCCATGGGGACAAGCTGGGCTTAGCCCAAAAAGTAACATGGGTTCACCCTCCCATGTGCCCAACCCCCACAGGAGGGGCTGTAGGCATTTTGGGCTTTGTGAATTGGGCAGCAGCCAGAGGTCGGAGGCAGAGGTCCTGGCATACTGATCCTCGGCTTCCAAAACTGGCTTGTGGTACACAGAACGTCACTTCTCTGGTGGGGAAGGATTCTGAGCTGGTGTGTGAGGTTGAGAGATACCAACTAGATATACACTACAGTGCCAAAAGTATTCACTCACCCATCCAAATCACTGCATTCAGGTGTTACAATCACTTCCATGGCCACAGGTTAATAAAAGCAAGCACCTTTTTTTTAAGCCTTTCATGTCTGGCAGTATTCCAATCAGAATCATATTCCAAATGCACTGCTGTGCCAAACATATTTGCTTTTATAAGAGCTCTATAAATTCTCTATAGGTTCTTCTTGTTAATGTTTGTCTTTTGGTTTTATTTATTCATTCATTTCTGTTACTGTCCACACAATATGACTGTCAGGTCTGACAGGCAGGAAGAAAAGAGGAAGAAAAAGGAAAAGGTAGAGGGGAGGAAACAGAAGAAATAAGGGGACAAAGCACAGGTACACATACGTACATTCACACACACACACACACATATATCTATATATATATATATCTATATCTATATATATATATATATATATATATATATATATATATATATATATATATATATATATATATATATATATATATATATATATATATATATGTACATATACATACACGCATACACACACACAATCCTGGAGTGTTTTGTTGTAGTGAGTGTATGTGTGTGCCTATGTCTCTATTATGAACTGTACTCAATTATGAGAGCGAGAAGCTGCAATAACACCTCCCTGCAGACTGCTTCTAATAATATTTATGAAAGAATGGGTCATTCTCAGGAGCTCAGTGAATTCTAGCATGGTAAACGTGATAGGATGCCATCAGTACAACAAGTCAAGTCATGAAATTTCTACTAAATATTCCACAGTCAGCTGTTAGTGGCATTATAACAAAGTGGAAGGGATTGGGAATGAGAGCAACTCAGCCATGAAGTGGTAGGCCACATAAAATCACAGAGCCAGGTTGAAAAGGTTGCCAATTTTCTGCAGGTCAATCCAGACCTCCAGAATTCATGTGGCCTAAGAATAGTGCATAGAGAACTTCATAGAATGGGCTTCCACGGCCGAGCAGCTGCATCCAAGCCTTACATCATCAAGTGCAATACAAAGCGTTGAATGCTGCAGTGTAAAGCACACTGCCACTGGACTCTAAAGCAGTGGAGACGTTCTCTGGAGTGAGGATTCACGCTTCTCCATCTGGTCATTCGATGGATGAGTCTAAGTTTTTGGTTGCCAGGAGAATGGTACTTGAGTGACTGCATTGTGCGAAGTGTAAAGTTTGGTGGTGGGATTTTTATAGTGTGGGTCTGTTTTCCAGGAGTTGGTCTCAGCCCCTTAGTTCCAGTGAAAGGAACTCTTAATTTTTCAGCATAATAAGACATTTTGGACAATTTCATGCTCCCAACATTGTTGGAACAGTTTGGGGATGGCCCCTTCATGTTCCAACATGACTGCGCACCAGTGCACAAATCAAGGTTTATAAAGACATGGATGAGCAAATTTGGTGTGGAAGAACTTGTCTGGCCTGCACAGAGTCCTGACCTCAACGCAATAGAACATGATAGAACACCTCAGAACCAGAGGGTGGACACTGGAGGTGAAGGTAGCCATTGTGCTGAAGAAGGAGTGTTACTGGGCCTGGTTAGTCTCTGGGACTCCAGAGGCAGCTGAGCGGTACCAGCAGGCCAAGCTGAGACGATGGAGCAAAACTTTTGGTCATCCTCAAAGTGTTTTGGGCAATGACTGGGGGGGGGGGGGAGTGGAGCTCTACTCACACTGTACGATGGTAGTGGGATGCAGCTTACCTCAACTGAGGATGTAGTAAGGCAATGGATGGAACACTTTGAGGATCTCAATCCTCCTCCTCCTTCTTCTTCTTCTTCTTGCTTGCAGTACAAACATGGAGTTGCTTCATATATACATGAAAAATTCTTGTAAAGTAATGTAGTCAAAATGCAGGATGAATGCATTTAACTTTTATGTAAGAGATTGAACTATAGCTACATTTACTCTTTTTAACAGTGCTTGAGTAAGCACAGCTAGCTTTATAAAATTACAAAAGCTGACATTAGGTCATTTAACAATAAACAAGGTACCTGTTTCTGTTAAGCATTACATGCTTAGTATCAGATCAAAAAGCAGTTTGGTGCTATTTATCTTGCTTTGCTATGATGGCACATTGCATTCAGAGTTCATAATTTCTCCTGCAACTGGGCACCAGGTTCTATGGATACCAACCTGGTCCTCAGTGTGTTGCTGCTGAAGATAAACAACCAAATATATCCTGTAAGATGAAGGCATTAATAGCACACTGTGTGTATATATATATATATATATATATATATATATATATATATATATATATATATATATATATATATATATATATATATATATATATATATATATATATATATATATATATAAACCCTAACTTTAAGAACTGATTTCTTTTAGGCCACAATTGTTCTTGCAAACAAAATTCACACCATGCAGACAATAATTATACATTGCCAGACTCTAATGATATCGGTGTTATATTACATGTCTGGCTTTAGCTGTTCTCCTGCAGAATATATTTTTTCACATTTTGATAATGTTTTCATCTTGAATATCCATTAAAGCCCTCTGCCAAAAAAGTCACTAAGTCTGGTAGGCTACAAGGCTTTGCATATTTCTCTGGTTAATTTGTTTTTAGTCACATTTAGTTCATGTTTTCAATTCTCAAAGCAGAGTTTCTAGAGAGATGTTTTTTGTCAACAAAAAGAATATAACTATATAATAATCAGATGTGTGCACCTCCCTGCCTTAAGCTGACACCTTTATGAAGCTTTACTAAACAAAACTCCTTACAGTGGCAGAAAATAATGTGTTTATTAAAGTGCCTCAATTCAAGGGAAGTAATGTGTGAGCAGAGGGTCAGGTCTCTTAAAACAGCTGTTTGTTTGTGTCAGTGTTTGTGTGTCAGTGTTTGCTTTATCACATAAGATGCTTGTGACAATGCTGCTGTCTCTGACTGGGATGTATTTTCTCATCTGCCGTTGGCAGGAAGCTAAAAACATGTCAATGCAAAAGTGCACTTGCCATGCTTTGTAGTTAGGAGGCCACCAACGGGTGATGAAAACACCTTTGACTGTATCAATCTCTTTATTAGAAAGCAATGGTCACTTCCACTTGGGGATGTCTAACACCAAAGGGCCACTTTGGTATTGATTCCTTCAGGCAGCTAAGGGGTGTGGGGTGGGGGCAGGGGTCATGTGGGGAACAAGCCTCAGAGAGCTGCCTGCCACCTGGAAGCCTCTAACACTCTATAAACAGCCATACTGTTAACACTACTGTTTGTCCACTCTTATTATTTTTCTCCAAGAGTCCAGACCACTAAACTCAAGGGCTTCCTGTCATATATCTACAAGTGCTCCAGTACAATTACTTAAATATGAATTCACTTGCACACAGTAGGGAAATCTCATGAAAACACTTTTAAATGTTGTTTGCTTTTTTCATTTTTTTTCCCAACCAGATGCACTTGAGAACAGAGTGCTCAGTGAGCTTAATTCTACACTAGGAGAAATGTGTGTAATTTATGTGTGGACCACAGATTATAAACCAAAGACAATGTGCAACCTCGCTTCGGGCTGGTTAGCAAACAACGTCATTTCCTGAGGCGCCGCCATCTTGCGTTGCTCCCATGGGCAGTGTTTTCTGTGGTCCAATCTAGGAAAAAAAAAAGGAAAATCAAAGCCAACAAGGCATGATAAATGCTCCAACAAGTGCTACTGCAATGCCATCAACTGCAGCAACCAGAATGCAAGGGACCTCGATCCAAGGATGGGCTTAAATGTCCATTTTCGTCGCTTTCCTTACCCAGGGAAAGACAAGGACATGTGAGTACATGCATTGTTCATTCTTTTCAAATATGTCTGAAACCAGTGCAGATAGAAAGAGCATGGAAAAAGATCAATTTTGATACCTAAAGTATATCAGTAGCTCAAAGAAGTTACAGTCAATTAATCTGTGTGATCTCTCAGCTGCTGGGCAATGGAATCCGGCTTTAACAACGGAGCATTGTGGTCATTCATAAACTACTTTCTACTCAAGAAAACCTTAAAAGAAAACATAATATTGCACTTTCATATATATTAAATTGGTGTCCAAATGTGTGCTCAGCTGTCAGCAACTTTCAACGTGTCAAAAAGCAAAAAGGTGAGCTCGGACAATGTTGCTGGCTGAAGACACAGTGATTATAATGCACTTAATTGATGGGTTGGCAACCTGCACTCAATGACTCTGAATGAGACAAGCTTCCCTGCACAGTAAAAACATAACGTGAGTGAGAGACCCACTTTCTGACTTGGCTGTGTTAAAGTGAGCTCTCTTTGAAAGAGACTAGTTATTCCCTGAGACAGATTGGTGCAAATTTTTTATACTGGAGGAAGGCGTCTCCTCATGAAGTGATGAAATATATTTTTATTAATATTTCCATTCATAAGCCCCATTTTTTTCTCCGTCTAATATGCTTTATTTCCTTCCCAGTATACTTTACGTAATTCAACAAATGCCATTTACAGCCTTGTGTTTCAATGAAAGGTTTGACATTGTGTTTTTTCTTCATATTTCAGGTATCTGAAGTGGATTGCTAATGTCCACAGAGTAGATCTGTCCTTGAAGAATGTGCTGCACATTTGCTCAGTGCTCTTTGAACTCGTGCATATACCTGCCTTATTGACACTGGCCACTCAAGCCTGATGCCCACCACTTTGCCCACACTCGTTCAGTGCCCCAGCCCTTCTCTGTCCCTGATCATCCTCCTGTCTCGGCACTGGACTCCAGCTCCACCACCCAAGAAACGTAAGTGCAAGTACTTGCCAGCTCCTCTCCCCCGTCGTTTCCCGCTGCCTTGTGTGGCTGGGCAGGAGGAAGTTGATAGACTTGCAGAGAAGTTGGCTACCACTCATTCCACCCTCAGCCATCTCCGCAGTAGTTATTACTTGCTGAACAGCAAGGTTCAGCACCTGAGAGAGAGGGTGAGGCAGCAGAAGCAGACTGAGTTCAAGCTATGTCAAGAATTAGCTAAACTTAGGTGGCAGAAGGAGTGTGATGTGCTTGAGAAGATGCCTTCAGTCCCGGCAGCTCTCTTCAAAAACATGCTCAAGTCAAAGAAGGTGGTCAACTGGAGCAAAGATAAAAGTGTTAACGAAATCAGTCTCTTTGTGTTCTTCAAGAGCTCAGCTGCCTATGGCATTCTCAGGTCAGTCGGTTTCTTCCTGCCTCATCCATCCTCTGTCCGAAGGCAGTGCAGTATGGTGCTGACATCTACTAGTCTCTGCCCCAAGCTGCTTCAGGTATTCTGAATTCGAGGTATAGCTCTGGAGGACTCTGAGAAGTGTGTCATGCTCTCCCTGAATGGCATGACTGTGACCAAAAGGTTGTCGTACAAGAAGAGCTGTGATACTGTTGTGGGTCATGTGGACTGATGTGAGTCCAGCCCAGACGGTGCTGATATAAGGTGTAATCATCATGATCAAGAACCTCGCTCATCAGTGGAAGCAAGTGATTGGGTACGTCACTTTGTCTACATGGTCTCTTTGTGTACGTGGGCTCTTTGCTGCCGCTCTTGATTTCTTGCTTTGTGCTGCTGTCACTGCTGTTCAGCGTGCTGGTTTCATTGTGAAAGCCATTATCATGGACCAGGAGGGTTCCCACATGAAGTGGATGACTGAGAGAAAATTGACTCCTGTGGAGCTTTTCATTAAGAGTGGTGACAGCAAGATCTTACTCATGCCTGATCACCCTCACCTGATAAAAAACTTCCGTGACAATTTCATGGGCAAGAACAACTTCTACAAGCTCCACAGAAAAGCTGGAGCAGCTAAATGGGATCACCTACAGGCTCTGTGCTCCTTCGACTCTTCATCATGTGTCCCGAAGTGGATTGACTTCCATTTCAATGCTTCTTGTTGGAAGAAGGTGAAGCTGAAGGTGAGCTTGGCTGTGCAGATGTTCAGCTACTCAGCCCTTCAGCTATATGTTGAGAAAGGAGCCCTGCAGAGGTGCTCCAAACTGCTGACTTTGTGGACACAATGAATAGCCTTTGGGACTACGTAGCAGCAGTGTTGATACACCTCCTGGAAAGAAGGCAGTATTATTGAGCAACCCCAGAGCCAAACATCTCATCAACACTGAGGCTCCTGTGTCCATCCCAAGCCACAAGTGATGGATTCTTGCAATTAATGCACTCCGGGGTCAATGCTCTGAGCACTTCTGCTTGGACAGAAGGGATGCCTGTCATACATCTGTCTGACATCAAGAACCTCTTTTGCTTGATTTCATGGTTTCAGTGACCACTGAACTGTACCTGCCCATATATCAGCCCTCAAGTACCTTGCTTGCCAGTTCTTTACAACTGAGCTGCTGCAAACCAGCCAAGGCTCCAACTGCCAACCAGATGCTGATGTCTCCTTGCTGTGGCTCTCAAAGTCCATGCAGCAGCCACAGCCATCTCTGGAAGCAGGCACCCAGATCCAGATGATGAAGAGAACATAGAGCCTCTCACCTCTGTGGAAGCATCACCTCCGCATCAGAGTGCACTCCTTTTTAATGGGAATGATCAGCCAGTCCACCATTTGTCCAGTTGAAGGCACCTTGACAAGAGTCAGTCCTCAGCAGCTCTGAGGAACACTTCCAGCGGATGACTACCAGCGGACTTCCTCGTCGCCAGCCACAATGTGTCCTTGTCAAGAAGTTCCTTTCACAAGATGCTGTTTCCTCTTTGAATTGTCCTTTCAATCATGAGTCTGACCTTGTCAAGTGTCTACTGAACTTGTATTCCACCACCAGAATTTATTATTATAGCAAACTTTTCAATGCTTCACTTATGAGGGGTATCAAGGGAAGTGAGATGAACAAATTGAAGAAAGTTAACGTGTGAATTTTTGTCAGCATGTCTCTCTTCTCTCTCAACTGATTGTTTGATTGACATCATGAAGTTTAGAATAAAACATAATAATCAGTATATATTGTATAATGAACACCCTATCCTTTATTTATTCCCTTTTCTTGCTGGAACTGATAAAATTACATGTAGTAAGTATTGTCCTTTGTATATAATAAAAACATATATAAAATGCCTAATGTTTCTCTTTTCTGTTCCTATTTTATTGGCTGATTTGAATTTTCACCCATACTAATTAGAATGCACTGAACTGATGCTGAAGTGGTAGAGAAAATAAGAAAATAGGAAAGCTTGTTTTAGTTTATGGGATACAGGAATCACAGCTGCCTTTGCTAGTTTTGTTTTAGCCATCAATCTGAATTGACATGTGGATAACTGACTCATTATCATAATCATCTGGTCATGCTGTATACTCATTACAGATATTAAAATTGTAATGAAAATCCATGTCATAAAAGCATCCTAATTTTGTGGCATGTGTGCAAAGCATGCGTACAGTGAGACTGATCACCCTGCATATTAAATAGTTTATAATGTTATACTCAAATTTCATTTTATTTAAACTCATGGCTTTTATAAGAGAAACTATTCCAAAGCTGCAAAAATGAATAGGTGGCTTTCAGGTGGAATAATTCACTTCCGGGCAGGAAAAATAGCTCCAGAAACAAGTGCAGCTGTTCATTCATTCACTCTGCCGTGGGAGCGTTCCAATATGGCGGCCACCTGCGGGTAACTTGTCACGTTGGTGACATCGCAGGGGCTATCACGCATTCAGTTTGGTTTATTCTGTGGTGTCGACAAGGTTCTCACACTTTAAAGTATGTAGATATGATTTCCAGATATATTATTATTTTCACCACACTAAGCTGAAATTTTCCCACTGTGGCACTCATTCCAGTAAGAGGAAATATTTCATTAATGCCAACGACTAAGATCTCATTGCCTGAGCTTCCCTTGTGAACAAAATGGGTCTTAAAGATGGAGGACAGCCATCTGGAAGTCATCAAGGCAGATCACGGTGCAGAGCAGCAGAAATAACATTTAGCTTCCTGTCCAGAGCACCAGCACGATTCATTTCTTGCACATCTGGTGCAAGAAGTGCAGTCACTGTGTCTATGAATCACTGTTGTGATGCCAGACAGTGGTAGTGAAAACAAATAGGACGTTTGTCATGTGAAAATCTAAATAATTATTTTGCAGGGAGAAAAGGTTAGAAGATTAAGACAAACCATCCTGTTGTCTGAATAATCACAGACTAATTAAGCCAGCCGTTACCTGTGAACATTTTTGAGAGAGGAACCATATCTGATGATAAAATCAAGTTATTAATAAAAAGACTATTAATTATCAGTTTGCCACAAATACAAGCAGTTTATGTATGTTATTGTATCTAATGTAAACATGTTCAATGTGAAGCAATGTTTATTGATAATAAAGATGGGACTAGTCAAGTCTAAACGTCGAGCCTGGCAACAGGCTGCACGTTAGAGATTCGTGGCCTGGCAGATCCCTCTGGTATATATGAGATGTGCCTGTGTGGGCATCCAAACATGTCAGGTTAAATGGTGATTCTAAACTGGCCATGGATGAGATAAAGTGCTTAAAGTTACTGTATGAATATATGAATAAAAGTGAGTTGCTTTGAATGGTCAGTAAGACGAGACACAATTTGCAATACTTCTGAATAGCAGACAAATATCTGCAATAAATTAAGTTGTTATACTACTATGTGGTTTAAATAGCCAAAGCAGCTGTGAGTCTGTCAGGTGTGGACACAGGGCCGTTCAGTGTGCCTAAATCTAACAGGAACCAGTTTGGGATTGATCCCTGATCTCTGTTTTGAACACTCTGCTGTTAGCGCCTTCTTTACTGTGTGTGTGTGTGTGTGTGTGTGTGTTTTTAATCTAGGCGACACTCAAAAACTGGGAGACAACTTTCTACTGCACCTACAAAAGATACATGGGAAAATATCAGGTGGAAGTCACTGAACTTGCCAATGAAAGTTTAATTAAAATGATAAACTGGAGATAGCTTTCTCAGTTGTTAAGGAGATGGCTTTGCCAGCACCAGCACTGACTGAGAAAGGGTCAGGATCATTGAGTGGGAATCAAAAGCTGTTTTGGGAAAAGATCAACATGTAATCAACATATTATCCTTAAATGTGATCTCCATGACATCAGATGAAACTTCACCCGCTGATCATAATCATTTGGCTAAACTAGTATTCCAAGTTCGAGAATGAACTGTAACACTCGCGGCCTATTCTGTTTTATGGTGGGCTCCACATTGAACTATGCAAAGATTAATGTTAAACTTCATTATTTTTCAGTTTGCGCTTTCATGAGGTACAAAAACTGACCTAGATGTTGGAACCAGAACAAAAGAATGAAATCAAAGTAAGCCTTTATGCTGGCTGATAGAAAAATCCCAAATTAACACCCAAAGCTGGGGCAAAACAGCAATCCAAAAACACGGAGAGCCAGGAATTAAATCCAAAAAACTGCAGGCTGCACAAAAAGGAACATAAACACATGTCTTTACAAGGATTACAGAGGAGAAGACTTTATATACTGTACACTGATGACTGAATGAGGGTTGCAACCAAATCAATCAATCAATCAAAAATCAAAAGCCCAAAGCAACATAAAACCCTTTGTTTTTGGGAGTGCTGACCCGGCGACCTGTACGTGCTAGATTGAGAGTGAGACAGTGCTGGCAGACAATTTGCTTATTTAATATCATTTTTGAAATATGAGGACTGATGTACATCTACAGTATGTGAAACGAAGAAATAAATGCAGAAAAGCAGTTGTGGTCGTTCTGACTGATTTTGATGATTTGCAGCAATGAGTTTGATTGCTGAAGCCATTGCTTGAACTCTGCTGAAAGCACACTGCAGAACACTTTTCTCTTAACCATCACAGTTTGATTGACATGTGTGGAGGACAGTTAATAGTGGTCATTAAACTGATTATGATGATTAGGTACTGAGTCCTATAGAAAGCTGATTAGCAGTGACATTGAGAGACACTGAATTTGGAAGATATTCAGTTGTCAGTATTTCTCACATGCACACCTCGTGTCAATCTTTTTTACTCTGTCATTGATTCAGATTAGCAACAGAGAACAGGTTCTTTGTTGCCTTCAGCATATTGGGCATCTTATGCTTTCCAAAGAACTCAAGTCTGCTCTGGGTGGATTCCCCAACAGAACGTTCTGGCTGAAGGTTCAGCCAGAGAAGTAAGACTGTGCTGAGTAAATGTGTTTTTACAGCAGCGCACTTCTTCACACTGGATCATGTTAGGGAAGCTGTCCAGTCTGCTCCAGAAGAGTTAATGAAGGTTAAGCACTTTGCTCAGTGACATTTTGACAGCATTTGAAGCAGGAGTGTCATTTATTGCCTTCACCCAGCTTCTTTTTCTGTGGTCCCCCAATTCAACCCATACAATTAAGCCTGCATTAATACCATTAGTCTAGGTAGACACCATTACCTCCAAGTAAATGAGCTCCTCTTTGCACTTTGTCTTTGTGGTTTTTATTTACCTTACAATGAGTAACGTATTACAGAATCTCTATCTCTTTTAATATACCGCATTTAAAATGCAACTAACTGAAGACAATTCACTTCATAAACTACCTCAATAGTCATCCTACCCTATATAAATTATGATCAAATATTACAATTTTCCGCTTGCAGATTGAGGAAATGAAACTTCTGCATGAATAAAACTTTTAGTGACAGTGACTGTGAAATCCAGGGAAGCAGATCTCACTGATATACTGCACAAGTCGTCTGTTGGTGTGGATTAGACACGTGTGCTATGTTCCTTAAAAAGCAGACTGAACACATTTTCCACCTTTCAACCATCTCCATTACATTTGGACCAGTCACATTACTTCATTTTTTTATAATTGTGTGCAGTCATGCACATTATGAGAAGAGGTGGACCTGCTGACCCCAGGTCTGCTGGCAGTCCATTATCCTACTGCAGCTCTGTCCCATGCTGCAGAATCCCTAAAGCTACATCACTTCCTGCAAATAAGAAATTGGCGAGTTTAGAGTAAACATTACATCCTACAAATTAATGCTGGAGTGGTGGAGGGACAGAAACAGGAAGCAGCAATGCAGAGCAGCAGCAGCAGCAGTGACATGACAGAGTAATGAAAAATTTGAATTCAGACCAGGGAAGTAGGAGGGTGTGTTTTGTATAAAACATGCACAAAAGTTACCTGCTTGAACTAGCTGAATAGAATAGAATAGAATATTTGTGACATATGTCAGAGGTCTATGTTCTTCTTTGTCTTAGGAGTAGGCAGTCTTTTCTTGTAAAGGACAAGCTGAAAACTTGAAAACATCTGTATAAAATACCCCCACGTTGTAGGTGGAAAACATATTTTACAGGTTTTAAAATCAAATCAATAAGCTAAATGAGACAAACATGCCATAGAACACAGTGAAGGGAAATTTTTAGTGGCCTTATTGCTATGCTGCCATGACCTAAGGCGCCAGGGCCCACCCACTTCAACACCGGGCCCATCCTGACTGTCCATGATAAGTATTTTCTTAGGTTTTTATTTTTAATTTTCTAAATACTAAATGTCTTTTCTTTTCTAAAAAAAAAAAAAAAAAGTAAAATACAACATATATTCAATTATCATAAGCAAAGGACCATCACAACAGGCCAATCCTTTTTAAATTTGAGCAAGCATGAAGATTTAAAGTTCAGAGGTTGTATACCCCTGAGGGTGAGTCTGGGATTTTGATTATACTTAACTTGCATGGCTTTGTTGTGTTGTTTCTTTAGTCTCAGTGGAAGAAATTAGTTTGTAATGTGAACTGTTAACAATTAGGTCACCTGTAGTTAACAGATGTGGTATTTCTTAGATTTTTTTTAGACTTTCACGCATGTTTTCAAAAGTAGGATTTTTAACTTAAGTTTCTGGCTGAGCAGAATGGAACCAACAGGGGTTAGTGAGTTCACTCAATGCAGTAAGTACATTTTCCACTGAAAGTAGAAAAACCATGGATATTAGATGGGAATTAGAGTTGAAAAATGATGCTTGTTCTTTTCTCCTTGAAAGCATAGGTGATTTCAGCTGAAGTTAATGAATTTACAGTGTAGTTCCCTGCTCTCTGCTAATACAAGTCAGTGCAGCTCACCCAAAGTCCCTTTTTGTCTCTCACGTCTCTCTCTCGCTTTCGTTTAAGTGAGAGTAACCATTCAAATAAAATGGTATTTAATTACACTTTGGTGTAATTAAATAATTGGATATGGCGTTTAAGTGATTTGGATAGCCTATATTGGTTTTCTCAATACATAACAAAAGCAATGATAGGGTTTTTTTTTTTTAACTTTATACTCTTGCACACCTGCATTTAATAAACAGAAGTGGTGTCATTAAAAATAATTAACTTCTGTAATTACAAGGCCAAGCTCAAATTATTCTGACCTGTCCAAAATTAGAATCTTCACACCCTCAGGCGTGAATGACACCTTTCTGACAGAGCATATTCATTTGTTGCATTTTTATTTCCACCCATAAGCTCTTTCATTTATTTAGGCCAAATGCTCTTATTTATTGATTTAGCATGCAGCAATCTAAATAGTGAAAATGAGTAGCTGACTAAACATGTATTTTAGATGGAGAATATTAGATCTCACTATACCCTGTTCATTCATTTGCTTGAAAACTTTGTGAGACAGACAATGGTGCAGAGCAGTGTCCCAAATAATGTGTAAAAAGGTGTATATTCCATGATGATTTGCAGCACCATAAGCAGGCTGACCGACATGACTGTAAAATGTGCTGCCTGGAGGCTCACTCTTCTGGATGGTGGCATCTGTTTCTCTCTTTTTTTTTTTCAAGATCTGGACTATAGAACAGCTTTGCTATCAGGTGATATTTTTACTTCATCTAGGCTTATTACATGCTCTTAGGAACTGTCACATAGGAACCGGTTCAGTATAGTATCCTTAGAACACACCTACAAACAAAATAAAACAAGTCTGCAGTTTAGAAAACAGTTGTTTCCCATTAAATGCTCTCACAGATGGAGAAAAGTGGGTCAGTGTGCTGAGAACTTAAAAAAGGTCTTGGATTCTGTCCCATAAAAATTACAGGCTTTCATATTCAGATTCAGTTCATTTCAGTTTTATTTATATAGCGCCAAATCACAACAAACAGTCACCTCAAGATGCTCTGTACTGTAAGGTAAAGACAAAAAAACAAAACAAAATGAAACAAACAAACCCAACAATCAACAATGACCCTGTAGTAATGCCACAGCTGCGGTGGGGGAAACACACTCTGAAGGCAGGAATTCTCTTCACCCAATGTGCAGTTTATTTACAGGTGCTGATTACAAGGCAGGTCAGGCTGGTGACATGGCCAACAAAAGATACCCCCCCCAAAATGCTAGGCCCACAGCTATTGGACCCTAGCCAACACCCTCTCTAATTCTCAGGAGCATTGACCCAGGTTTTTAATCCCCAGAATCAACCACATGAAGAATTCACCAATTAACTCTCTCATTTAGCAATTTCCCTACCTCAGAGCAAAACAAAACATTCCATTTACCCCTTTTAAAGCTTCAGTACAAGATCATCAATACCCCAGTTCCTTTGCAGTGTATCAACAACTATTTAACAGGAAAAAAGTGGTAAATTCCTCCTCTGCTTTCTTACTCACATAGTAAGCTTCAAATCTCCCCCCCCTTACTATAAAAAGATTTGGAATCTTCCACATCCTGTTTGGCAGTCCGGATCTCCAAGATGGTAGCAGCACGGAGCAGAACATTCATCTAACATTGTTAATTGATATGACTTTGTACTAATAAATGGTTTTCAATGTATGTGCCCATTGTATCTTTTTTTTTTTTATAGCATGGAAATAATGACAATGTTAATGCTTAGAAAAAAAACCCCCAAAAATCTGCATCCTATTGAATCTAACTAAATATAAAGTAACCCAGTGAAGGGCTGGACCACAGTAGAATTCACCACTTAAATAACCTCTATTTTGTCGGTAAGATATGCTGTGCAAGCGAAACAGAGATTAATATTGGCTAAAGATTAAATGCAGAGCGGTGTGTAAACGTAAAGTGAAAAGAGGTGAGTGAGATGGATGATGGATTTTGGATTCAATGGCCAGACAGACATTCTTACGGCCTTTCAGGCACAGACTAACTTGCACTTTGAGAGTGAAACAAATGAATCTAGCCTGTTATCACGCTTGTCATGTGGATATCTAAATATTAAGAAATGTAGATGATACCCAATTTTCAGATTTTAATAACAATAGAATTTAAATTGTGCAAGTGTTATAGCATAATGAGTGAAACTGCACAATAATACACTTGGATTCACTTTCAGCGCTTGTTATTTGTGTTTATATGACTTTGTTACCTGCTGTCCACAGACTGACAAATTGAAATAAAAGTGCTGAGAGGCAAAATATTTTGTAGTGAAATGCACAGGTGAATGCTGGCATTAAATGATTGAGAACTGCAGCAGTTACAAGCACACAACTGAATAATTGCGTGTACACAGGAATATTTTATGTCAAACCATAGACTGTGATGAGGCCGCTGACAGACTGAAAAGACAGTAATTAGGCTAAACCAAGCAAGCATGACTTTTGGTGATTAGTGGAGCAGCAGCCTCTCCACCCTTCCACATTTTATTCCATCAGGGATTATAAGTAAGGATCAACAAGAGAAACATCACTTCTATAACAAAGCACTGGGTGGCTTAATTATACTTTATAATTATTAAATAATAAACATCGGATGGTTTTCAAAGTCTGAATGAAAGTATTCAGCACATAGCTGTACTTTAACTACAGGGCTCTGATGTGTTAGAGTAAATACCAGTACCTGGGTACTGTGACAGTGCTGTGTCTAACAGAACAATGAGAACACATCTTTGTCTTGGTCAGTAATCATAAACAGGTTTCAAGATTCAGAAAAATTATACAATTAAAAGCAAAATCCAGAAAGGCAAGTTTGTTAAATGAAAGAGTCTCATCATTCTGTGTGTTGAACACTGAAATAGAGGTAAAGTAATCCTTTCTTCCTCAGGTATTTTCTCAGGACATTTTTTAAAGATTTTATAAAGAGATAACAAAAAACAGCACAAGGATAACCACAACCATAGCCACTCGGGAACTCACAAACAAGTATGACTGAAACAAACAAACAAAAGATCAATTCCTACATTCCATTCTGTTTCTTTATCATTCACATCGAACAAGGCCATGACTCATTAAATATGGACAGTTCAATTTAGCTTGATCATAGACTATATAGTGTAATAATTTTCTCTTGTTTTTCACAGTTTGGTACAAAGGCTGCCTTCTGAATTGAGATAAAGTTTGTTACTGTTACAACTGCTCATTTAAGAGTCTCGGGAGCCAGCAGGCTGTGACACAAGCCTCCAAACATGATTGCTGTATGAGAAAGGCAAAAACATAAGGTAAAAAGAAACAAAGAGGAAGAAAATTGACTTCAGGGTCTCCAAGGCGAAAACAACACACACACACACACACACACAAAAACACACTTGCTAGAAAGAAACAAAACAATAGGCTTTAAGTTAAAACAAAAATACAATGCCTAAGCTCCCTGGCTGTCCACAAAACAAGAGAAACCCCTCCCAAACTTCCACTGGCATAAATAGCTTTACCAAATGTATTAGGAATGGTTGGACAGGTCCCACAGGTTTGCCCATTTTCACCTCCCAAGATCACTTTAAGCAACAAGGAGCAGCACTAATCCAGCTGCCAAAAATCTTAGAGCCCAGCAGTCAAATGGAAGGGGTGAGCTATATATGCAGTTCCACAAGCGAGCAGCTGAGGCAGTCAGGTGTGGGAGACCTGGAAAAAATGAACTGGCTCTTATATAGTGCTTTTCTATTCTATTTAACCCTTGTTCGAGCTTAACATTCTGTTTACTCCCCTTGTCCTGTGGGTCAAAAATGACCCGTCCTGTTTTGCATCACTTGCATTACACTAGGCAAAAGCTATCTAAGATTTAGCCTGGCGCTGATTCAGCCTGTATTAGATGTCGTCTGAACCCTGCCTCCACTGCTCACATGTTCTGGGAATGTCCGTCATTATCTCTGTCTTTGGAATCGTATCTTCTACGTTTGGCGAGGTGGTTGTAGCGTCTTGAC
>JAMQGT020004424.1:0-54605 GCA_024447675.2 Pterophyllum scalare
TTTGTAACCTACTCGTTCAGTTACGTATTGCTGGGCAACCAATCAATTGCTGATTGCAAAAAAATTAAAATCAGTCACCAAGCAACCACCAATTTCTCCTACTTGCAAGAAAGTTGCCGTTCTAGTTTTACTGTAGTGCAGGGGTATTCAAATAAAATTTAAAGAGGTCCAGTCAGACAAAATTTCATATATATATATATATATATATATATATATATATATATATATATATATATATATATATAGAGAGAGAGAGAGAGAGAGAGAGAGAGAGAGAGAGAGTAATAATAGTTTAGTTTTCATTAGTTTTAGTATTAGTTTTATTTTTTCATACTTTGTCAGGTACAAGAGTGACTATTGTGTAATAAAAACTCGACAAAAGATACCGTTTAAAAAGTTGCATTCAACAACCAACTCTTCACAAAATAGCAGCATTACGTGCTTAATGTGAAAAAAGAAAAACATGAACTCCAAAACTCTCCAAATAAACTCTACAATAAAGTTCAGCGTCAGTGCAGTACACCTGGTGTGTAACATCAGAACACAGTGACTGTTTGACAAAAACAACCTGAACTCTTTGAAGGAGTCAAAGGTCAAATCCAGCTGCATCCTGATGTTATCACCACATGAAGCTGCTTCTGTTTTGGAGCTAGCTTGGTTAGACTTGCAGGCTCTTTGCGGCCTCTGTACACAACCTAGGAAGTGGCCGACCTCATGTCCGCATTTATGCATGTGTAGCTGTGTACTAATTACCTTGTGGTCCGTGTTGGTGTTTTTTGGCTGCAAACATATTGCTTGCTGCAAACATATTGCCCTGTTTTTTCACTTTCTTCATTCACATCCTTTCTGGTAGTTTCAGCAGTCTCCCTCCAGGAATTTGCTGACATTTGTGAGTCCTTATATTGATGCTTTGATTATTATTCCTGATTGTTGTTCTCTGACTGACAAATTCAAACACTGCTATTAAAAAAAAAAAAAAGCCCACAAAACTTAAATTCACTTTTTCCAGAATTCAACACCATTCCATGGGGTTTGTGACAGGATGTATAAAACTCTAATCACATGACAAAAAAGGCCAGTAGGAGGTAAAAGTTGTTCAAAGATAGCCTGTGGTGTTTCACATAAATGGCGGAGACTATTATTATTGACAGCTCAAACTTTAATTCCATGTCTCTATAGTCTCATATAAAATACTGTATGTAGTGAACAGTGGTGATTCCAGGGTGTTTTTTTATAAATGGGGTGGCAGAGGAGAGACCAAGAGTTAATATACAACATCATATCAAAAATAAATACTGAACCAGGCCACAGGAGAGTTTGTTAAAAAACAGAGTTATAATAATTTTCATAGTGGATCCCCTGCGCCACAGCAATATGGCCAACAAACTAAAACAAAATATCCAACTGCAAAGCTAACAAAATGCAGTGTGATTATGATGCTAAATACAAACCCAGATCCAAAAAAAGTTGGGACATAAATAACAGAATGCAATGCTTTGCAAATTCCAGAAACCCATATTTTATTCACATGGACCATCTTAAGGAAAATATATGTTATTACAGGCAGCCGTGGCTCAGGAAGTAGGAGGCTGTCTTGCTTCTCAGCTCCTCAAATCTGCATGTCGAAGTATCCCGAACAACCCGGGGTTCAGTATCTTGACACTGAAGTGTGTGCATGTGCGTGAATGTTAGGCAAGGTGCTTAGGCATAGAAAAATGTGTGTATGTGTGTGTGTCAAACACAGTGGATGATTGTGGCTTATAGCACTTTGAGTGCCCAGTTAGAGCAGAAAAGCACTAAGTACCAGTCCATTTACCATTAGCTTGTTTTGAATTTGATGTCAGCAACACCTGTCAAAAGAAGAGAGGCAGGAGCAGGGGTGACAAAAGGCTGTAAAAGAAAGTGGTAAAGAAACACATCTGGAGGAATGGTGGTACAGTGGTTGCCTCGTAGCAAGAAGGTCCTGGGTTCAAATCTAGCCTGGGGCCTTTGTGTATGGACTTTGTATGTTCTCACTATGGGTACTCTGGCTTCCTCCCACAGTCCAAATACATGCATGGGGTTAGGTTAATTGGTCATCCTGAGTATTTTGCAACTAATTAGGTTCATTGGGACATGACTGAGCACCTTAGAGAGCCGTTAGGCTTGCCACCTCAGGCCACACCTGGTGAATACTTCCACAGGTGAGCACCAACGTGTCTCCCTTTCTGTTGCAGTTATGACTCCTATGATCTGGGCACAAAGGTATTTTAGGATTCCAATCATTTCATGCTCGTTTTAATCAAATAAATCAGACGAGCTTCTCGAAGTGTACAACAGTTTTATTGATCAACGATCAACTTATGCTTACATGATTACAAGTATACAAGAAATCACTTAAAGTGTGACCAGTGAAGATGCTTCCTGTCTTCCCCTCCTCTGCCTCCCTCACCAAGGCTGCGCAGTGAGATGATTAAAAACCCATAAAACTCTTAATTTAGTCTCTGAATCTGATGTGCATTATCTCATCAAGTATCCTCACAGGCATATGTAAATCCCTTCATTGTACTGTCAACCCAATATGGGTCTTCAATTTAGGAAGCGGAGGCTGGCTCTCTGCATTTTCCTGGGGGGGGTTGGGAGTTTAAGGTCAATTTCAGTCAACTCTCCGCATTGTGTTAATCTGCGGTTCTGCTGCCTCTGGTCACAGAGGAGGAGGGAGACACAAAGAGGAGAGGAAAAGACATCACTACAGCTGTTCCTTATTTTTCATCCACACATATGGCACTCTTTGAAACACTCACGTATACACAATAACAGGCACGTGCATGCACGCAGGCCGCCATCCTCCCTCCGTCGTGCTGGCCGGGGTGAGTCGTCTCGCGGGCGCCTGATCCGGCTCGCCGCTATCTGTTATTTTACAGAAATTTATAACCGCTGAGCTGCTCTCGATATAGCTCCATCATGGCACAAATATAAAACTCTAAATCTATAGATCTGTCTCTGTCTTAAAAGTCTTTGCTTATTAAAACGTGTTTTTATAAAGGCTGGTTTCACAACACTGAACTGGGTGACCTCCAAAGTGAGTGTGAACAGGAGCTCCAGGAGATGCCTCGCTGATTTTTGATGCTACTCAGTCGCTGCCACTGAGACCAGAGACTTATCTGACGGAAACGGAGTGCGAGCGGCTGAGTCATGTGCACCACCCAAATTTAGTTGCTTACCTCGAGGTGTGTCGCTGAGAAAGAGCAGTGAAGCTCACAGCCCGCGGGACAATTTGAGGAAATAAATAACGTGACGGCTGTGGTAACAAAAGTGCTAAATGACAATATGTGGTTTAGGTTAACACCCCCCCCCACCCCATTCATTATCTAGTAATATTGAATGTGGTTTATCAGCTCTGATTCTATACATAATACTGTATATAATTCATAAATATATTATTTTTATTGCACAAACTGACATAAACAAGCATACATTAATTGGACTTTATTAATAATAATTTCACCGTTTAATGGAAAACAAACTAAAGTTTAAGTATAAATTTAGCATTTTTAAACCTTTTTTAATCAGGAATAAAAGTCTTGAGACTTTTCACTGCTGCCAATTCAGTTTTAGAAAATTAAATCTTCCATAAACCTGATGTCTTTCGTTTCATGTGCTGCATCCTGGGATGCTCTCAGGGGTAATTACCTTCCGAAGGGCCGCCTAAAAAACACGAGGGGCGTGCACGGTGTCACTCCAGGTTGGTGAAGCCAGCCTTTAAACTCATTTAAACAGTATGCGTTAGATATCGTCGGTGCAGTTCTTAAACGGCAGGAGTGTCTGCAGGAAGCAGGCAGGACCGTCTACTGTGTGAAAAACTAACAGTCACAATCCTCTCTGCATCCCGCTCTGGTTAATGGAGTGCAGCGTCCAGTCGGTCCGGTGTGGTGCGACTGTAAGGCAGCTTCGTCTTACTGTGCCCTGTAATGCACTGGTGGATGAGGCCACTAAGAGGAGTGTAAATCACAATCAAAGAAACGCGTGCTGAGGCGGGAAGTGTGTGGAAAAGTTAACGAGAGGTGAAGCCGGCTGGATGTCTGCAGAGCGAACGGTTGGTTTAGCACGTCCACACCTGAGGGAGACGGGAAGACAAACAGCAAAGAGTGAGACGGCAAACGCGTCCAGCGATACGTCAGCTTTCAGAATAACTAGAAAGGATAAAAACGCGTAATAATCTTTTGTTTTGAAAATGGTGCCGTTATGAGCAGAAAAGCATGTGACACAGACGCTGAGGCAGCAGGTGGACTGTGTCGTACCTTGACGGTGCTGTCGACAGCGCCGGAGAAGAGGCGCCCTCTGGAGACGGCGAGCGCCGTTACACTGCCCTGGTGTCTCAGCAGAGTCTGGGTGCAGATCATGTTGTCCATGCTCCACACCTACAAAACCCATACACAACTCTGTGATCACATTTTGTTACACACACAGTAAGAGCTGCAGCATCTTAAAAGCAAGCTTTACTTTAAGACTCTCCCTGAAGCGGACACCATAAACTTGATGTCACTGTTGAAAGGACAACTGTGTTTCCTACAGATTTAGATTCATTTCTCCACTGCAAATATATAATTATCAAAACACTTGCTGACAAATGCAATAAATCAGCTGCCTCTCAAGTAAGTCAGCTTCACCATCTTGGACTGTGGGTGGTAGTCTTTGCTCTGCAGCCCCTGTGGTCTTGGTGTAGAGGCCCATCACCAAGCTGCAGTCCAACCAGCTGGTGGGACGGGAATGCCCAAGGCTAGGTAATTATCAGTGAAATCAACTTTCAAATAAGAGCAAGAACAACCACCGACCAACCGCAGATGGATTCAAATAAATGTAAAGTCAAGTCTGTGTAGGGAAAAACTGGGCCGAACAAGTAAACTACAAGATTAAGTGTATCAAGTGTATTAAGTGTATTAGTGGACACCGCAGATCCAAGGCACTTAATCCCACAAACATCTGTAATCTTACTTGGTCCTTTTAATGGACTTAGGTTCTGCACACAGTGTCGATTTTCTGTACAGATCCTATAAAGAGAAGTGTGCTTGTTAAAAATAAAAAAAAAACCAAAACAAACATCAGTTCACAATTTTTTCAAGCTTCACTCACAGCACTCTCCACCGAAAACAGCTCGACTTTAAAAAAACAGTGCTTGTGAGTGTCACTTCCCTCTCACCGACCAATCAAAACCAAGCAGAGCTGAGACTTCTGACATCAACAACACCAGTTATCCACTACCACCATGTCTGACACAGATCCCGGCCCCCTTTAGAACATCCTGTGTTGCCACACCGGGCGACCTCATTTCGTTCTCTGTGAACTCACTCATGCCCCCCCCCGACCCGAGCCCAGATTATTCAACTGTTCACCAACACACCTTTCCACGTAGTCACTAAATGTGGGTTTTCTAGTGCAGTGGATATACATTTATTACACTGTTATTAATGTCTTAGAAAAGGATGTTTCGATACAAACAGGCAGCTGTTGCATCGTACAGCACACGCTCTCTTTGCCGACAAGGGCGCTCGCAAGTTAGCATCATCAGCTGAGAGCAGGCTTAAGATAACTGAGTACATTATATCAGTCTTTGGTGTAAGCCAAGGAAAGTAAGAAAAGTGTTAAACTACTCCTTTAATTCTGTCTAATGACATCATACTACATACACTACAAAAAATCTAACAAAAAACACACAAATCACCTGTTTGAGTGGAATGCTCTCCTTCCCTCCACACACAGACACACACACACAGTACTCACCCTGAGGGAGCGGTCATAGGAGGCGCTGAACACTTTGGTCTGGTCAGGGGTGGAGATGACAGCCAGAGCGTAAACTGTCCCCACGTGACCCGTCAGGGTCCGCACCTGCTCCTTAGACTCAATATCCCACACCTGGGGAGGACACAAACATCGTCATCACCTTCCTTCCTCCTACATCAGCATTGCCAACGCACACAAAAATGATCTTTTGCTGGTTAAAGGAAGCAGCTGTAAACCAGATCCCATTCTGCAGCGCTTTAGGTCAGTATGTCTCAGTATGGGTTGCTGTCAGGTGGACTTACCAGAGTCCTTAAGCTTACCTGAATATAATCTGAATGCTCACAGAAAAACCTACGTAACTATGGGATCAATGACTCCCCTGGGAAGCGACCAGTGATGTAAGCTTCAATTGTGAAAAATGGGACATACAGTGGTGTGAAAAAGTGTTTGCCCCCTTCCTCATTTCCTGTTTTTTTGCATGTTTGTCACACTTAAGTGTTTCAGAACATCAAACCAATTTAAACAATAGTCAAGGACAACACAAGTAAACACAAAATGCAATTTGTAAATGAAGGTGTTTATTATTAAAGGTGAAAAAAAATCCAAACCATCATGGCCCTGTGTGAAAAAGTGATTGCCCCCTAAACCTAATAACTGGTTGGGCCACCCTTAGCAGCAACAACTGCAACCAAGCGTTTGCGATAACTTGCAATGAGGCTTTTACAGCGTTCTGGAGGAATTTTGGCCCACTCATCTTTGCAGAATTGTCCTAATTCAGTTACATTAGAGGGTTTTCGAGCATGAACGGCCTTTTTAAGGTCATACCACAACATCTCAATAGGATTCAGGTCAGGACTTTGGCTAGGCCACTCCAAAGTCTTCATTTTGTTTTTCTTCAGCCATTCAGTGGTGGACTTGCTGGTGTGTTTAGGATCATTGTCCTGCTGCAGAACCCAAGTTCGTTTCAGCTCGAGTACACGAACAGATGGTCGGACATTCTCCTTCAGGATCTCTTGGTAGACAGCAGAATTCATAGTTCCATTTATCACAGCAAGTCTTCCAGGTCCTGACGCAGCAAAACAGCCCCAGACCGTCACACTACCACCACCATATTTTACTGTTGGTATAATGTTCTTTTTCTGAAATGCAGTGTTCCTTTTACGCCAGATGTAATGGGACACACACCTTCCAAAGAGTTCCACTTTTGTCTCATCGGTCCACAGAATGTTTTCCCAAAAGTCTTGGGGATCATCAAGATGTGTTTTGGAAAAATTGAGACGAGCTTTAATGTTCTTTTTGCTCAGCAGTGGTTTTCTCCTTGGAACTCTGCCATGCAGGCCATTTTTGCCCAGTCTTCACCACTGTTCCATGTCTTCGCCATTTGTGGATAATGGCTCTCACTGTGGTTCGCTGGATTCCCAAAGCTTTGGAAATGGCTTTATAACCCTTTCCAGACTGATATATCTCAATTACTTTCTTTCTCAATTGTTCCTGAATTTCTTTGGATCTCGGCATGATGTGTAGCTTTTAAGGATCTTCTGGTGGACCTTACTGTGTCAGGCAGCTCCTATTTGAGTGATGTCTTGATTGAGAACAGGTGTGGCAATAATCAGGCCTGGGTGTGGCTAGAGAAATTGAACTCAGGTGTGAAAAAGCACAGTTATAGTATGTTTTAACAAGGGGGGCAATCACTTTTTCACACAGGGCCATGATGGTTTGGATTTTTTTTCACCTTTAATAATAAACACCTTCATTTACAAATTGCATTTTGTGTTTACTTGTGTTGTCCTTGACTATTGTTTAAATTGGTTTGATGTTCCGAAACACTTAAGTGTGACAAACATGCAAAAAAACAGGAAATGAGGAAGGGGCAAACACTTTTCACACCACTGTAGTGTCAAATTTCTTTCATAAAGAGAGAGAGAGACTACAGCAAATGGAAAAAACAAATCTGTGTGCATGAGTCTATCTGCCTTACGTGGATGAGGTTTTCATAGGTGCCGCAGACGATGTGGTGGTTGGTGACGGCGATGGAGTAGACGCTGCCCCGCTGGTCTGCAAGACGTGAACACACTCCAGAGAGCGGGATGTCCCAAATCTGACACGCAGGGACAGAGAAAGGGAAGCGGTTCAGTGGGAGAAAAGAGAAAGAAAAAAGAGGAGTGTGAGTCAGAGTTCTTGACACCAGGGGAACGAACACATGCGCGCACACACGCTCAGTTATCAGCGGTGGAAAAAGCGAATGACTCAACAGCTGGAAGCCATCAATTTTCATCCCCAGCGGCAACACACGGTTTAACTGGAAAATTAGGAAGCTGTAACCACAACACTTCTTAGATGACTCTGATATTTCATCAGCTATGAAGAATATTAATTATGTGTAGGTAGACAGTGAGTCAAGCTCCCAGTGCACAGCGCACCACAACATGACCGACCGACCGACAACCAGAGAGCAGACGCGCAAAGATCAGTCCACTGCAGAACATCCAAGAGCTCATCTCAAACCTTCAGTCAAACTCGCTTTTAGCCATTTTCTGAGTACAATTATGCAACATGATCACTGATTTTAAAGTTTCTGGCTGCCTGCTGAATACTCCATTCACTCTCCTGTTATGTCTGATTTGGTCCCCACCAGCTCCTGATGGAAAAACGCTGTTTTCTTTTCTCTTGTTCTTGATAGAGCTGTGAAAAGCTCTCAAATATAGCGTTCAGAACTGTAGAATAACACAATAAAACTCAGAGGAGATGTCACCACAAGTAAAACCTTTCCCATCACAGTCAGTTAGACGTCTCTTTACATAAAGATATTAACTAATGCAGCTTTATTTGACGGGAATCTGCTTCAACGGTTTGCCCAGTCAAAGTAAACATTTACCCATTACAGCCTCAACAGAACTGCAATGTCCTTGTTGTCTCTATATTTTCATACTGTAGCACAATATACAACACTGGTTTCCCAACACTGGACCAAAACTCGTCCACCCAAACTGAAGGTTTTCATAAAAACACAGAAACTGTATTCAGGGATCAAACGGGCCTTCGGGAAAATTTTAGCCACTTTGTGTCAAATGTACGCAACTGCCAATATATTTAAAAGCTTCACTGTCATCCAATACTGCCAACATTTGTCAGGACCATTTCTGAGGCAAACACAGTCTAAATGGCTTCTCCAGTTAAGTGATGGCTGCAGACCGACTGCTCCGCTTACAAGCGTCACATAACGAAGCGCCGTCTACTTCATCTGCACTTTCATCCCTCTTCCCTTCAATCCTACGACCAGTCGCTCCCGCTTTGCTCTGTTCTCTCTTCAACGTCCCTGAGGTAGTCATTAGTGACCAACTGCAGCAAGACACTGGGGTGTGCGTATACACACACACACACACACACACACACACACACAGACACACAAGCAAGCATTCCAAGTGCTCTGAACAGTGAGGAAGTGAATGAAGCTGACAGAAAGTTACGCAAAATACTTAGAGAACATAGCCAAGGGATGCACTCACGGATGCCAAACATCCCAGCAGCTCCAACTGCACACAGTTCCCCGGTCACGGCAGCAAGGCTTCAGCGCTCTAACCGACACCCAGAGACCGCCGAGGCATGTTTCTGAAAACAGACTTTGACCCGGCTCAGCACGCCAACAGCAGGGCCTGCACTCGGGCACCTCTGCACAGCCATCTTCCTCCATCTTTTTTTCTTGTTTTTTTGTTTGTTTGTTTGTTTGTTTTACACCCTGGCTCCAAAATTAACAACCACCTCCTTCCAAATCCCACTCAAATCTGTCACTGGCAGCACCTGCCAAACACAGCCCTATCAAACGTCCATTCTGCTGGATCTCCCGACCAAACTAACAACATTTTGGATCACAGCATGAAAAAGAACCTGTGCCTAGAATAACCGTTTAATACGCCCTCATCTCCTACCTGTTATCGCCGAGCCGAGCTTCCCATTTTAGCACAACACACATCTGATGCACAGCGTAACAGTGAAAAGATTTAACACCCAAAAGTCTTAGCAGCATCGCTGCCTACAGAATGACTGCAGATTTTTATCAGCCAGTTAGTGCAAGCTAATGCTAAAACTGTAACAACCTGTCTTCAGCTGACACTTTGAGGTTTACAGATGTTTTATTTTAATGCACTCTTGATGGCTGCAAGTTTAATATCCTCATAAAACACTGGACCTAAGGCTGCAGTATCTACACCAACTCTTTTGTAAAAAAAACACATTTAAAAAAAATTACCATTAAGCACGGTACACACAAAATTCAAATAAGGAAAACTGAGATCCACACATCCTTCTGGCTCCAGGGACTCAATCGATGCATGAAGCGGAGGGAATTTTCTGCCTTGGAGTCGGTGCGCAGTCTCATACTGCTCTTGTGTTTTAGTTTATTTATTTATGGCTGCTAAGTTATGATTGGGCTTAAGTGGGTTAAACAAACCATAAATGTGAACATTCCTCTTTCTCACCTTGATGGTCTGATATGAGCCGCTGTACAGGTGGTTCTGGGAGGCCACCAGTGCTCTAACCCAGTGATTCAGTCCTGTCAGCTCCTTCTTCAGCTTCAGCTCTGTGCCCACAATGTCCCATACCTACACACACACACACACACACACAAATGTCCTGGACTCAAAACATTTGCTTACTAGAGTAACACACGGTAAGTTCATCCTCAACATAATATGAGAAGCTAATTATGAACTCATGAAAGTTGCACACAAACATACAAAGAGCTGAGCTGGGGCAGATACACACAGTGCTGTGATGAAGTTTTTGCCCCCTTCCTCATTGTTTTGCGTATGTGTCGCACTGAAACGCTGCACAACAGAAGTTTAACCGAGTAAATGCAGAACAGTTTTTAAATGATGATTTCATTCAAGGGTAAAAAGCTAACCAAACCGACCTCGCCCAGTGTGAAAAAGTCATTCTGCTTAATGACCTAAAACATGTGTGACAGGAGGCAAATGCTTCTTCACAGCATTGCAGGGGTGAGGTTTTCATTATGTCACTGAACTGATGTCGAGAAAGGCCGAGTGAAGGGGGGCTGGGGAGCCTCAACAAAGGAAAGTCCCTGCGTAGGAGCTCTGACATCACCACGCACAGCACCAAATTCACCCCCCTCTTATCTCTTGCTGTCATAAAAGGCTAAAATCCAAGTTGATTCGTTTCTATGCACATTTTCACACTCTGATATGACAGAGTGCCACTGCGACTACTTCTCAAGGTTTCAAAGTGATACAACAGCCCGACACAAGGGGAAGAAGATGGATGGATAACAGTACCTTAATGGCCTTGAGGGAGCCGCTGAACAACATGTTGTGGGAGGAGACCAGTGTACATACAGGGTTGTCATGAGCACGGATAGTATTGACTTTCTGGAGTGTCTGAATGTCCCAAACCTGCGCAGGATGCACAGTAAGAGGGAAAATACATTACTAATAAGTGAGTTTCTAGAGATATGTCAACATTACAACATGAAATTGCAGAAGTTTGACCCTCAAAAGAGGAAGCAGAAAGGTACATGCTACTTACAATGATGGTGCAGTCTGCAGAGCCACTGTATAGCCTGTTACTGTGGAGAGGAAAAAACAAAAATACACAACCGAGTCATGCTTTGGGGTCACATTTAGACGAGATAAATCCAATGATTACAGCACGTGTTTGCCTGTGTGAAATGTGTTACCCTTGGATACACAGAGCCAGCACGATGCCATCAGTGACCCTCAAGGGTTTTCTGACATTTGTAGGTGGTGCAGGTGTCCCACACCTTAGGGTAGAGAGGTGATGCATAAACATACTTTCAACAAGCTTAAAATGTACATGATTTATATGCATCAGCGTGTGTATTTCCCCGACCCTTTCAAAGGCTTTGGCTTCTTCGTGTCCTCTGAAATGTGTCTTCCAGCCCTTGAGTACCCTTACTTAGTATTTCTGTACATAACAACTCTAGAACTCAAAGACTTCTACAAAACAGGGCTGTGGGTGGTATCTGAATCTCTTTGGAAATAGAAGAGAAGGCGGCTGTGTTCAGGCTGAAAATATGTTGTGTTCAAAAACGTGTAGATGCTTTCATTTCCATTGTGTGTGTGTGTGTTGGCAGTTACCTTAATTGTCTTATCAGAAGAGCCAGAGACAGCAGGTCTCCAGTGGAGTAGACACAGAGACACCAGACTGGACCCTGGTGGCCGACAAACGTGCCCTTACACTTGAAGATCTGCTGGGGGTCGTATGCTGCACGCATGCAGAAAGACGGCATTGACTGGAGGTGTATTTTTCATTGATAACAGTGCAAATAAAATAACGGAAGCTAAAAGGAGATTGAGAAGTGGATGACTTCAGCAGAACTTTAATGAATAAGACACTCAAAACACGCCAGACTCAGATATTCACACACTGCTGAGAGAGGTGAAGAGTAAAGGCAAACAGATACTTACAGCCCAGGATTCCCATGTTGAGCCTGGCGTTGATGTGGGACAACTCATCCTGAAGGGACACAGTCAGTGTGTATTTTATTGTAGAAGCTATTTAACACACAAATCTGCAGACTCCAGTCCTTTTATTCCGGCCTGCAAATTAAAATTTTCTACGGCTTAGCACCTGAAAGGTGCACGTGCACACACACACACAAACAGACACACTTACATTTAGCATGGAGGCATCTCTACGAAACTCCATCAGGTCTTCGCTGAGCTTGCTCTGGTTCTCATCCAGCACATCTGAAACACACAGACACAGAAGGACTTTAAAAAAAAAAAAAAGTCCTGTAACACTGATGAACTAAACTAAAATCTGGTTCTCCTGCATCAACTCTAATGCCGTTTTTGTTTATGACTGGATTTCGAGCTCATTCTCTCCACTGCCACCAGGCTTCATCCTGGCTCTCACTGCCCATCTTCAGCACATAGCAGAAACAGGCTTTGAGAGGGTCAATCCACCCCCTAAAAACCACTCAACTCTAGCAGCACATGTCCTTGTAGACTTCAGCCCCACCCACACTGATTTAAGAGGCATCACACATTTGAGGAGATTTGTGTGATGCAATGCAGATTCTTAAAAGGCTCCAATCCAACGCTCCACATGGGGAACACTGCATAATATCCAAAAACATCTACATTTCCCAAACTTTTCTCATATATATATATATATATATATATATATATATATATATATATATATATATATGTGTATGAAAATAAAATATGTAAGTTAAGCGTCCCTAATGTGGCCATCTTGGACACACACACATATCCATGACGAGCCCAGAATTCCCACTGGCAGCCATTCAAAACAGAGTTAGCTCACAGGGAGAGGAGCTGCCTATACAGCATCCCTGAGCCACCCGCTCACTGAAGCTGAACATCCTGTTCAAAGCACATAAATATGCAAATGACACTGCTGCAATCAAATTCTTACTTCTGCTTTTCTGTGTTTCAACAAACAGGTAAAAGTGTATCTCACCAAATTTAAGCTCCAGGTTTTTCTCCAGCTGATCCAACTTCTCAGATAGTTTCCCAACATGGAGCGTAGGAAAGCAATATCCTGGTCCTTCTGAGCCAGAGTCAGCTGCATCTCATGGAACCTAAACAGTCAAAGGTCAGAGATCACATTCAGACGGATGATGAGATTAACAGAAACCACTCAGTCCAACAAAAGTCTGGATATCTGAGCTCTAGGTCGAAAGACTCACCTGTCATCAGTCTGCTGCAGAAACTCCTTGAGGCCCTCAAATTTACAAACCTCCAGGTGTGTCTCATATGTGTCCTGGTTGCCTATGAATGTGCAGCTGTTGGCAAGATTATAAAGTGAGCCACTTTCTTATATTTGTATATAACTCTACCTCTCTGTAAACAGTGCCAAAGGAAAAAAAGTGACAATTAATTCCAAGAAATAAACAAAATACAGACAAAACTCAGACATATGCTGGATAAGAAATGGAGATAGATGAAATAAGATATCATAGAACAGTTTGTACCCATATTTAGAGTGTGGACATTTGATGTGCTCGCATTCTTTGAGGTGAGCCTCCAGGTTCATGGTGAGCAAAGGGGGGCAGGAGGGGTTGTTGGGGCATCGCACAGGCCTGTAGTCACAGCTGGCCTCGTGTTCTCTGCAAACAAACACGGAGTTGGGATGATGAGAGCGGAGGAAACATTTTGAGAGGATAGCAAAAACTCTGCAGCTATTGATTTCATTTTACATAGCACAAATGTTTCCAACTCGAGATCCTTCTTTGCGTGTAGACAGTTTGATAGTGAAGGGGCAGCCCAGCGGGTCCACCTCGTAGGCTCCGGGTTTCCCGGCTACTGAGGTGGTGGAGGCTGCGGCCCCGGCTGTGCTGCTGCCTACAGCCCTGCAGCCGTATTTGCAGTGGATGAAGAGCTCTCCAATCTGCTCAGCTACTGCAATGTTGTTCACCACGACTGTTAGCTTAGCTGCATCCACGGGGCACTTATCTGTGTGGAGCACAAAATAATATTGCAGGGTTAAAAGCAAGTAATATTTTAGAAATGCACTGTATTAAAGGTCTATTACGCATCATTTAGGCTCACCTGAAGTCAAGGCACATCGTCTGCAGAAAGTGTGCTGCAGAGAGGAAAAAACGATGAAATGTTGTCTTTTGTTTTACGCTGCTTCAAAACGTCTGTCAGTAAGCCCCGCCCCCTCTGTTACACCTCTCAAATGTGTGGCATCTAATAATTACTGGCAGATTTACTAACAAAATTAGCAAAAACTGTCAAAGGAGCAGTTATCTGATTCCAGACAGGGGTGGACACAAGCAGCCTCGCTCTCTCAGCCACCGTGAAACAAATAACAAGAGTGCTCCAAAGAACACTCCTGCTCAAAGGCTTCTCAGAAAGTATATTCATGCATATGAAAGTGATTAAGTTTTGAGCTTAGCAATTAATATTTACAAAATAGAGTTTTACGGTAACAGATGCAATTTCAGCATGTCGGGGATTAAACAAGCTTGAAGTCAATTCAGGGATCGATTTCCAGCATCTGTGCGCCGGAAATTGAAATCGCACCTGTTTACAGGGTCGTTCTTTCAAAACCTTTCGCCTAGAGACAAATCAGTTGTAGGCAACAATCTGAGTTAGTGGAGTTGTGATGTTCGTGACAATTAAAACAGAAAAGGCCTGAAATACTTCACCTCATGTCAATTGTAATGAATATAGGATAAACAAATTCAAGGCAATTTCAGCATGTCGATTTTAACAAACACGGGTTTTAGAGGAAACTGAACACAACTGTGATGAAATTCTCTCTCAAGGTTTTTACAAGCTGTTGGACAAAATATGAAAAAAAGAATCACAGGCAGAGTGACAGGAAGAAAAAGACAGAGCTGAAAAAGACAGAACAAAACTGACCCCGCACGTGGTGATGACGGGGTCCTTGAAGACGTTGCAGCACAGCTGGCAGCAAAGTTTCACTGAAGGCTGTTCTGCAAACACCTGCGGCTCCTGCGCGCACACACAAACTCCTGTTAACTTACTCAGACTGAGCATGGCTTCAGCTCCAAAACTATGCTGTAAATGTGTTTGTGTATCTCTCTAAATGCACTGCAAGCCATATTTTTGTATTTGCTTCCATATATGTAGAATATATATATATATATATATATATATATATATATATATATATATAACTAATCAGTGCTGGCTGCCATACTGTGTCCTCCTCTTCTTCATGCAGAGAGAAAGTGGAGCGCAAAGACATGTTGGACTCGGAATGGAGAGATCGGATGGAGATGGCCGAATCTGATCTCCGAGGAGTCCCGATGGGAGGCTGGGGGGGGGGGCAGTGAGGAGAAGAGGTCATAAATGATTCTCAGATTAACTGTAACAAATCTTCATTTGTACAAATATATGAAAAATATGCCCAGCATGAAAAAATTTCACATACGATAACTTTTAATTTTATTTTTTTTTTGGGGGGTGGGTGGGTGGGTTGGTGCTTGTGTTTACCATTCCATCGTCATCGTCACGGGGGGAGTAGGTTAGCGTGCTGGAAGAGGAAGGAGTTCTTCTATGTTGCTTGTAGGTGCTGGATCCTTCTGCTGGAAATATAAAAGGCAAAACTCAGAGGAAAGAACACTAGAATAAAACAAAAGAACTTCAATGACAACCGAGCCAGAAACAGATGTGTTAAATACGCACCACCTTTAGCTCCAGAAGCTGAGAAGGTCGGACCAAACGATGCCTCCATCCTGCTCTGCGGTGAAGAAAGGCGGATGAATAGATTGATGGTAAAGAAACAGCTCAGAGTTGAAATCAAAACTGTCACAGGAATACCTGTGAGTAAATCATGAGTATAATAATCACACCACAGGATTCAGGTGTCTCTCACCCCGTTTCCAGAGTCTGCTGAGGGGCTGGAGGGGCTGCTGGGGATGGCTGCTGTGGCAGCTGCTGCTGCTCCTCCGGAGTATCGGTTATAGCGAGACGTCTTACTACTGCTCATAACCCAAAGCACACACTCGGAATATGCAAGGAAACACTAGCAGCTACCTGGACTGTTAGGCCTAGGAAGAAGTAAAAGGACAAGGAGGGGATTAGAGTGACATATACTGTAAAAATGATATCAAGTCGGGTGATTTCCCTCTGAGCAGCACCAGAGAAGCCTGGCTAAAAGGAGATTAAGGACGTAATGTTTGCCGTAAGTTAAATTTATGCTTTGACACAGGGGAAAGGGAAAAAAACCCCACACACCCACAGTTGGCTCGAGAAATGTTGGCTACAGTTCAGCTTTAATCGACATGAGAGGCAGCGCAGTGAAAAAGAAAGGGAAACAGGGGAGTTACTGTTGTTATGGAGATGTTTGACCTACTTTACTGGCACAGCAGCACAATTAAACATAATTATTTCAATTCATGGAAATGATGACGTTCATCAAGACGTTTTACGCTTTAGTGTGCACCGAGCACAGAGCCAGCAATAACAGTAAGGTCAAAGTTCAGCCACTCCGTAATTAACTGGTTGAATCAAAACAAGCTCTCAAGTTGTAATCTTCCCTTGGTGTCAGTGTTGCGTTGTTTGCCACATGCATAAATATACACACACACGCAAACTCCTCCGATACTCCCGGACTGATATCTGCGCCACAGCCGATGTTACAGAGAGGATTATCCTTGACCGAGTAATATAAACTAATGTGACATATTTTTTTATGTCATCACAGGATTTCCTATTTTTCTGTGAACAATCATTGGCCTCTTGTTACTTTACAAAACGGAAACAAGATTTTCAGGTTTTTTCCCCTTTGGAGAGGAAGGGCTATCGTGAGTAGAATTGAAACTAGTTTTATTGAGTGTCTGAAAGATAGTGTTTTAGCTCCCTATCTCCTCCTTTTCAGCCAACTTTCTGCTGATTGTGCTGTGTGCCTTAGATGACCATATTAGGATATCTGCTCCAATGACATCATACAGAGCCAAGAGTAGCAAAAAACTGTCTGAAGCCTGAGCTTTTGCCTCGCAGCGATTTCTTGCATATACGCTGCCCTCATAATTTGAAATGCTGGCCATATTTAATATGAGCATCCACCTCTGTAACAGTTTATATCTTCTTCTTTCAACATCCTCTATCCAGTATATCCCCCATCCCTCCTCTGCACATGTCCGAACCATCTCAGCCTCGTCTCTGTTCAACCTGAGCTGTCCATCTGTACTTATTTCTAATCCTGTCCATCCGGCTCACACCCAGTGAAAATCTGAACATCTTCAAACCATACATCACAGCAGGTCTCACTATTTTTGTGAATCTTGTCGTTCGCTCTTGCTGCCATCTCATTCTGCGCTATATACAACTACAAATAAGATAAAGGATACTAGGTCTACTTTACTAACTAATGGAAATACTTATAAGTCCCATAATGGGATTGGTGCATCCTTAATGAACGCAGCACAGATCAAAGTGAAACTCGAGGCACAATTTCAGCAAGTCAGCAGCAGCTCAACAGAGGAAGTTTAAAATTACATAAATTGACTGGTTTTCATCTTAAAGCTAACGTACCACCCATGGACACTGGCCTCCCAAGAATGCTCACATTTATGCTACACATGCAGATAGTTAGCCAAACACAGCAACGCTCTAATGCGTCCAACTCACTCCTTAAAGGAAGTGCTCCTCCAAAGATATACACGGAGTCCAAGTTGTACGCACACTTCCATCTGTTAAACTCATCTGCAAACCGTCAAAGCCAGGGCAGGAGTGAGACAGGCATGGAGAGAGGGAGCAAAACACGCACAATGGGAAGAGGGAGACGCGACAGCCAAAAACCAGTGACCCGCACAGCTAGCTACTGATGCAAACGGAATGGTATGCGCTCCGCGGGCGGCCAGTGAACCTATTCAGGACCTGTAATCGCTGTCACAAGCCCGGAGATTCCCGTAAAAACAGGGGGGCGGAACACACGCACACACAACGGAACAAAGTTGAAGACAGCTAGCTGGCCAAATGTTTAAACGTTAAGTATATGGGCGCACAGGCGCTAAGCGCGACTTTCCTATGAAAGGAAACCTTGTAAAACCGTGTCTGTCTGTAGTCATGTTGTCTACAACCATCTGAACTGCGACAATCAGCCAGATTGAGTGCCTTCTCTGCTAGCTTTACTTAGCTAATGTTACATTTTCATTAGCAAAATCACTGCGACTGACAGTCTGTAGCGAACGACTAAATACCTGTCGAATAATCGGCGCTATTTTCTAATTATTAAGACAATTATTTTAAAAAGTCGTTGTGGTTTAGTTTGTAGACTTACCATTATATGTGTTTAAAGACAGCGTAGCTCCAGAATCTCTAGACGATTTCCGAAATCTTCCTCTTTGCCTCACATACACACGGCTCAAGCTGCCGCGGTGTGTTCTGGGACCTGTAGTCGAATTCGTACCACCATCGCTCCACGGAAATGCTTTTCTCCGCTGTTAGACTACACCGCCCACAATCCGCTTCGCGCACCTGCCATTGGACTTGATGCTGTCAGTAAAATTTCGCAAACCATCTGGGAAGCGTACTATTCCCAAATATATCCACATTCTGACGGGTTCGGCGTCGGTATTGGTTCTTGACCGTCACGGAGCAGCCACCATCACGTTTTACGTACAGGACACGTGGAAGGTGGTGTGATGTGGAGAGATGCTGAAGTGTATAATAACTGCCAACATTAGCAAGATGTACAGTATGAGCTTATTCCCTAAAATCCCGTCTCATAGACAGCATATTCATAAATAAAATGGTAAATTATGATTAAGCTGCTGATAAATGATATCAACGACCACCTTCCAGCTTTTACAGTTTATGATAGAAATGATTAGATTAATAAACTGAACAGAAAAAAAATCTCAGAAGTCAACAAATTATTTTAAAAATGATTTAATGACACAGAACATGCAGGAAATATATCAGAAAAAAATGTCAAAGGTGCAAATGATAAATTTCTTAGAATATTTACATTATTATATAATAAAAAAAGTCAAATAAAACAATACAGCAGAAAACATAAATATACTTACCATCCATGGAAAACAAAATTGTAATTGGTGGACCAAATTTCTCAAGAAAAACCATTGATCCTGGGACAGCAGAGGGAAATCTGATAGAAATCTTCACTCAAGAGTCACTTCATTTTTTTTAAGAAAAAAAAGATAAATAAATCCTCGTTCAGTGTTCCTCATGGCTGTGGATGAAAATGATTTAAAATCATGTAAAAAAATTATTAAGAAATGTAAGAATAAGAAATGGTGATATTGTTAACAAGGTCACTGGGGATATTTTACAAGTCTTTACATAATGTGTCATTTCAAACTGGTATATTTCCAAACAAAATAAAAACAGCAAAAGTTATACCGCTGTGCGAAACAGACACTACAGGGCTGTTCTTCACTACCTCGGTTCTCAACAACCTATTTAATAAGTAGCAGTAGTTTCACATTGGCTGAGGGGTTATTTAGGCAACATGCAACAGTTTGTGAAGTTGGATGATTGTTGCTCATTGTGTATTGTGTATGAACATTGCTCGTGGTGTCTCCCAGGGGTCACTGTTGGACCCTAAATTGTTGTTAAATGACATAACGTAACATGTTAAAAGTAGTAAAACTGGTCCTGTTTGCCGATGACACTAATGTTTTTTGTTTTGCTGATAATTTGCAGCATTTATTGGAAGTGATAACTGCAGGTATGAATAAATTAAAGCTCTGGCTTTATAAAAACTAAATTAATGTTATCTGGAAATAACAGATTAAATACACTTGTTAAGATTCGAATAGATGGGGTCGATATTGAAAGATCACATGAAAACAGATATTTTGGGGTAATAATAGATGAGATACTTAGTTGGAAAGCACATGGTAAAATATATTAATTCTAAAGTATCAAGAAGCACTGCAGTACTAAACAAAGCTTTGTACATCACTCCATACTCTCCGTTCTTCACTGGTTTCGTAAGATAAAACCTTTGAGCAAGCAGTTGTTAAGTAGTTTGGATCATTTACAATTTAGGAAATTATAATTTAAGCTTCTTTTTTTTTTAAACTCTTTTTGTGTTTTTTGTGTTTCTTTGTGTGGTGTGAAACTATGGGAAATTTGAGTGTGAGCATACTTTAAACTTTCCTTGGGGTCAGAGAGAGAGATGGCGCTCAAAGACTGTATTGGATCACTCTGCAACAGCAGCCATGGTGGTAGTAAATAACTTCGATGATTTAAAAAAAAAAAACAACTTATTTTGGGGTAAAATCTGCCCGAAACTTTTAGATAATGCTTCAAAATAACTGTAAATAAGTGCCCAGAGACATTTCAAGATGGCTGCCAAATGGCTTGACTTGATTCTTATGGGATTCAAGTGTGAAGTGAAGTGAAGTGAAGTGGAGACCAATTCATTTAACAAACCCTGGAAGAAATACAATAAATATAATACTTCATTTCTAACACTACTGATTAAATATATCAGGATGCTCATAAGCTTTCTTCCAGTGTAAAATTCACATGTTGACACCTGAAATATTCAGTGGATCAGTGAACAACTACTTATTTGGAAAGTTTTCAGGCTTCCAAGCAGACATCTGTCTCACTGGAACATCCAAGATATGCAGAAGAGCATCTCTGAATGCACAACTCGTTGAACTTTGGGCTACAGCAGCAGAAGACCACCCTGGGTGCCGGCCCTGTCAACTAAGAACAGGAAACTGTCCTCACCAAAACAGAGACAATGGAAGATTGGAAAAATCTTGCCTGGCAAGATGAGTGTTCATTTCTGCTGCAACATTCAGACGGTAGGGTCAGAATTTGGCTTAAACAACATGAAGGCATGGCTCCATCCTGCCTTTTATTGACAGTTCATCCTGGTCTTGCTGATGTAATGGTTTGAGGCACACTTTGGGCCTCTCAGTACCAACTGAGCATGATTTAAACACCACAGCCTGCCTCAGTATTGCTGCTGACCTTGTCCATCCCTTTGTGATCACAGTGTACCCATCTTCTGATGGCTGCTTCCAGCAGGATAACGTCATGTCCCAAAGCTCAAATGATCTCAAGCTGGTTTATTTAACATGAAAATGCGTTCGCTGCACTCAAATGGCCTCCACAGTCACCAGATCTCAATCCAGCAGAGCACCTTTGGGATGTGGTGGAACAGGAGATTCTCGTCATGGATGAGCAGCTCACAAATCTGCAGCAGCTGTGTGATGCTGTCACATCAATATGGACCAAAATCTCTGAGAAATGTTTCCAGCACTTTGTTGAATTTATGCAATGGAGAATTCATGTAGTTCTGAAGGCAAACGTGGGCGCAACCCAGTACGATCAAAGCATATCAAATAAACTGACCGGTGACTGCACATTTTTTTCCTTTTATTGTTTTACCCTCTTTTCACCAGAAGAGGGTACCACTTATTTAGATGTGATCAGAACACTGTGGCTGAACGGCAAATGGAAATAACGCAAAAGCGATACAAAAATAATTTTAATCCATACTGGAAAAAAATTAAAATCAAAATAAAAAAATAACCACTGCATTTAATACAAGTGGCATTTTTTACAGACAATCCTTTGACATGTCATGGAAAGAAAAAAGGTCCAACTAAATGTAGATTTATTTCTATCAGTTAACTCTAGTGAAGAAGACTCTAGCTTGAATGTAGTCAAGTAAAAGTATTTCCTGAAGTACCTTGAATAGAACTTGAGTAAATACCCAAATCACAGCTTAATTGTATTGTAGATACAGTAAATGTGCCCATTACTGTGCAAAAAGCTTCTCGACCTCAGCTAACAACAACTTCCCCTATGTTATATAAAACATCAGCAGAAAAATCAGGCCGTGTTCACCCTCACAGCAGTGATTTGGTACGATAGAGGTGGGATGAGGTGCGGGGACGCCGCAGAAGCAGAGCGGATCTTTCATCAATACGCATGGGGCCGATCGGCGCGGTTCTGCAGCCTGAAAGCAGTAGGCGCAAGTGAATAGATGCCCACATGTAAAGACAGAGACGGGGAGCTGTAAATAGAAAAGAGAGAAAGCCCAGGCCTGAATGCTGTGATGCAGCCATGAATAAGAGATTCTTTGAATGCAGCTTTGTTGATGCATGCACACACGCGCACACAGACACACACACAGCGTTCCATTAGAGGAAACCCAGGCCATTAGTAGCTTTATCTTCTTTGTGTGGGATCGCAAGACTCCCTTCTCCATCTCGCCCCCTCTGAGCCCACTCAAAACACATACAAAAAACTTGGCCGTGACACACACACACATGCAGCCAGCCCTCCTTTGTCTCTCAGATTCAGATGTTGCGGACGGGTCGCCACGCTCTGTTTTAACAGTGACTTGCAAAGCAGGCTCTCGAGTCCAACAGAGAAGGACTTGTCTTCAAAAGGCTGTCCCTACTCTCATGCTGATGAGATGCTTCAAACAGCTGACGGTGCGCTCAAAATATCTTTGCCAGTCTTTCTGAATGTGCAATTACAGAATGTTTCTTTGTGTCACGCCGGTTCAGTGTTCATTCACAAAAACACTTGTCTCCTTCTGTTCAGATAGCCGTGCCTGTGACAGTGTCCACGATGCTTTCCCTTCCTCCCTCTCACACGTTAAACATGATTTGAATGTGACAATTAAGCGTTTTATTGACTCATAGTATCTGTGTCTTCTGCCTACTCAACACTTTACCTTTTTTTAACTGCATCCCTTCCCAACAGTTCCTCCTGAGTTGAGGGTTGTGTGCACGATTTGCCTTTGTTAAAACTTTACTGTTTTGTGCCTTAACAACTGACAGAAGCACGCAGGACTATGAAAATCCAATTGCAAAACTGATCATAATGCTAACAGAATTACCTGCATAGTTATGCATTTACAGTATAAATTTTCTACAATAAATAGCCTAGGTAACATATTTATATCGTCATGGAGCTTGGCATTGAATTGTCTCAGATCTTTTGTTTGAGTATTATGGAGAAGTTTGGCATTTTTCTGGTCACTGTTACTGTTTTGGTTTTCAGTCCGACAGCGTTGTCATTCTGGATAGCTCTAAGTGCTCTCATGGTGTAGTTTCACTGTAAGAACTGAATATGTAAAGAAGCAGTTGGTTGTGAAAAAAAAATCCTCATATTATGGAAAAAGATTTGGATTTTCTGATTCAAAATTCAGAAAAAATACATGACCTGTGTTGTCAAGGAAGACTTTCAGGGGCTTTTAGTGGCTTAGCTTCATTTTAAACTGGGCAAGTCACACGTCTCCTAGGATGTAGGTGCTTTGGTCCAACCTGCCATATCTCAGCAAAGATTGGTCAGATTGCCATGAAATGTGGAACAGACATTCGTACTCTGCAGAGAATCAGTACTTGGTCATCTCATCTTTGGTAACTTGACTTTTTCTTCATCCACCACCATGGGTTAGGCCTCGGTTTTAGAGGCCTGGAGGCCGGTCAGCGACGCCCTGGAAACCACAAGTCACCTGTGAAAAATGTGTATTCCTTGAGAGGATGGTGAGTGGTTCCAGTAGGTTGCTGGCAGTTGCTGTGAAATTGTGAAAGCCCCTTCAGTGCAGGCTCAGAGAAGGTCAGAAGATCACCGGAGGAAAATGTTTATTCCCTGATCAGTTGGAAAGTGGTGGCTGGAGGTTGCTAGTAGTTGTTAGGTAAACTGGTTGCAAAGAGGAATATGATGCTTCATTCAAAACCTCCTTGCTTTGGTTGCTAGCAGATTGTCTGTATTTGCCCGTGGTTTGCATGGAGCACACCAACTTGTCTGCAACCGCTTGCCAACTTCTCACTGAGTAGTAGTGAAACTGTGAAAAGTTGCACCTTTTGAAATGTACTGGTTATAGCTGTAAGGTAAAACTTTAACTTTGAAGGCAGAATTTGTGCACTTCCGGATTGCATCACACTTTTTAAAGCTTTTTTTTTTTAAAGCTACACCTCAGGGAGTGGTTGGTGAGTGTTTGTAGACAAGTTGCTGACTTCCGTGAAAACTACAAGTGACTGTGGCAATCTCCCAGCAATCAAAGCATTTGGGTTTTTTTTTTTTAAGTCAAATGCTTCAACAACTGCAAACATGCATTACTGTCATGAAATTTGGTAAAATGCATGCCCCCCCCCCATGACTCATAATAATTTACACATTCCTGTGATCATGTTAAATGTCAAAAAGAATTTTACCAGATAAAGTCAAATAACTCAAATAACTTAATTATATTAATGCAGAACAAAATATTTTCAAGTGCACTTCTAGTGAGAAATGTAGCTCCATTAGTTTCAATTTCAGTAGATATGGCTGTGGTCTGATGAGCTGATGACCCCTGTTAACACACACACACACACACACACACACACACACACACACACGCTTCTGGTCTTTGAAATGCAGGTGCAGGTGTATTTTTATTCATATACCTGGTTTGGTGCACTCAGCCTTGCTGGCAGGTTCAGTGCATGAGGTGACATGACTGACAAGTTGCTAAACTCCACATGGGGGTGATTAAATTGGTAACTTCAGTACTTACTGAGGCTATAGTGGTAAAAGAAAATCAAGGTTGCTGGTGTCATAAGTTTTTGAAAATACTATATTTTAATATGATGGAAGTCTTGAAAAATCAGGTATAAATGCTGCAGTTGTTGATAAGCGTATCATAACAGGATCTGAATTACAGCCCAAACCTTTTGGCATTTCTAGACTGTATCCAGCTCATCAGCACAGTAGTCTGGACAGAAAAACAAAAAAACATGGTGTGATTGTTGTAAAGTGGATCCTAATAGCTTTTCTAGGTGGTCTTAAATGCATTTGCGATCAGATTTTTAGAGCCACACTGACAGCTCAAATCTGATTTCAGAGTGCCACACACAAATGTAAATTCCAGAGTAACAGAAGTGCTCAGCAGAATCCACTACTGGTAGAGTGCTATAGAGAATAATAATCCATCCATCCATCCATCCATTCAATGGAGGGGGTGGCTGTAGCTTACCTGTAGACTGACTAGTAATTTTTTTTATTATTCAGTGTGATATAATGCTCATATAATACTACTGTACATATCTATCCATGTTGTAGAGAACCAACCAGTCCTAGTGTGGATTAGATAAATAAACACAAAATGCATAAAAACCAGTCAAGACAATCAAGCTGTCTAAAAATCTTCTACTTTATTCAGTAAGATAAATGTTTTTGTAAAACATTCAATAAAAAAATGATCTACAATTTATTGCTCGTTGCCATCTTTACACTAGGAATTTTGATCCGATGCATAATATTTCTTCCAAAGCACTCTCACGAGGAATATGTTGCTAGATATTTAGACAAGGTTTTATGTTGTCAATATAGTAGTTATAACATACATACAGACCCACGTTCAGAGTATTTTAAAAAAAAAACCAAACGAGTAAAAGTTACAGTAGCTAGACAGAAAAACGGACGAGGGACAGGCAGACTCACGAGTCCTCTTGTGCACTTTTTACTATAGTTTCAGTCTGCAGCGCCTATGGCTTTCCATGCCATCTTCCTGACTCGCACACATGCTCACAGGAAGTAAGAACTTCACATTTAATAATTGTTCTAATTTAGTTTTTAAAATCTGAAAATAAAAGCTTGCAGATCCATCCAAACATGGAGCACATAAAAGAGATCCACTGCAGCACTGAGATGACGTGAGGCTCCGCTGTCCCACGTCCTTTAGAGAATCCCACATCCTCGCCACGCCTCGCCTCATACACATTCTCACTAAGCAGTGTGTGTGTGAGTGTATTCTGTTGATCTACTCCTCCTCAGGCCTGCCTGTGTGTGCGTGTGTGTCTACGTGATGCAGCTGTGTGTGTGTGTGTGTGTGTGCTTTACAATCCACATGGGAGCCTAATGTTCAAATTTATTTACTAAAATATGCACACATAAACACACAGTTACAGTCGCATGCAAGCACACCTGCCGCCAGCTCTGCAGTCAGTGGTGATGTTTGGACGTCATGCCACATATTTACATTCTCGTTTTAAGGAAACTGTGTGCAAGGCAGTAGTTAGATGGTGATCCGGCAAGGTGAAGTAGTTGTTTTTGGTCGTTTTGTGGTTTCATCTTTCAAGTTGGGAGTATGAGGAAGAGCGAGCGGAGACAGAGGAACGGAAAAACTCAAGGTGAAGAACAGGTCTCGTCAATAAATAAATAAATAAGTTAATAAGTTAAAGGGGTCTGTCTGTACATGTGTCAAGAGAGACAATATGTGCATATAACTTACTGTGTTCGTTTTTTTAATGTTTGTTGTGTGTGTGTGCGTGTGCATATGTGTAGCCTTTGGGGGCTGTAGCTACGGAGGAGAAGGAACTCAAACCCCTCCAGAGACCCAGAGTGTCGTTCTGCTCTGACAACACAAACAGAGTTGCTATGCCACTCGCTAACTCAGTGACGCTGGAGCAAAACAACACTGCTCGCAGAACTCGATGGGACAGCCGTGCTTAAGGGCTATTTTAAAAAGTACACATGAAAACCCTGCAGGAGTCACACTGAGAAGGTAGCTGTGAGAGCCCTTTGGGTTCATGCATGTCGTCTATCACGCGTAAAGACTCGAGTTTGGGCACTGGCTGTAAACTTAGCCTGATGTTTCGCGAATGCTTCACGTGTTGTACTAAAGTGTCAGCACGCTTCAGGCAAAGGTGGTCTGCCCCCGCATCATCGAGACACGACAAGGGAACCCATCTCCCGACTCTTGAAGCTTACAAGTACACCAGTTTCACACTGGCTGAGTGTGTGGATGTGAGAAGTAAGCAGAGTTTGAACTTGTCTCCAATTTTTTTTTTTCACTCTTCTGTTACTTTTGCCACTTTTCTTGTGCGAGAGCTTAACCGAGCCGAACGCTGCGAATGCCTCCGAGAAAAGGCTGTCAGAAAGTGTGCGCCATTATACAGATTTCACCCTGCATTCGAGTGTGGCCATTCTGACAAACATTTCACACAAAGCCAACCATACTGGCACTTTAGACCATTTATAGGTTTGTTTCCACATTTCAAATCCAAGTCTAATCTGTAACTGTCAATTACATTTGTGATTAACATAGTATATATCCTGGTAGTCATTTGTGTGCACCATGAGAACCTATAAAGACTTGAAATTTATAGTGGGATAGGATATCCGTCATGGCCTGCTGCATACTCATGTAATGGACTACAGCTGCCCCCAAGCTGATGCTTTAAATATGGAGAAAGATACAAAAAAAGATACACTCAACCATTCCAGCTGCCCACACAGGCAGCATAACAGATTGCATTATATTTGTGATATACTCTGCAGCCCAAAGCGTATTTTTACATCTATTTTCCTGCACTTACTGCACATAACCACACAGACAAATGCTAATGTGCTGCTAAAGCTATGCCTCCTATGTAGTCACTTCATGCATCTTTGATGGATTGGATGGCTATAGGATATTGAAAAAGCTAAATGGACATGCACTTAAGATGAAGTGAACTCTGTCTACATAAATAATCTTGAAAAGTGGCGTATAAAACATGTTTCATCTCCATCTTTGTGTTAGCACAGGGATGATTCTCTAAAGGACAAACATTTTCAGCAGGTGCATCACCATCACCCCCTGCACTGGAGTAAAGCTGGAACTGATTTATATGTGAGTTCAGGAAAAGGAAGCTGCATCACCATCAGATTGGTGATCTGGCTAATGGTGATGCTAATGGTGATCTGGCTAATGGAGACGTGCTATATATTAGTGTATTAACTTGTATTTGGTTGAAAGGAGGTCAAAAAATGGTTCTTTGTAATAATAATTTAAAAAATACACATGAAAATTTGATCCTCATGTGTATATGTGATCTCTGTTTACTTACAAATCACTATAGGTTCTTATGGCCATTGCCAGTGTGAAACTAAACTCCCCATACAGTCAGTCTGGCATTGAGAATGTGACTCCATTACACCTCTTTAACACACTAGAAACCTAAGAAAAAAAACTGCAGAGTAAAAGCATGTGACTGGCAGCCGCAGGAATAAAAGTTGCCATATATTCATACAAAGACTTAGTACAAGTATTGATCATTTCCGTCATATATCATAAAAATGACGCATTGCCGTGGCAGGATTAAACTTGCAGTGTTGCGTGTGTGAACGTGTGTATTTCGGTGCCCTTGGGGTGTGTGTGTATGTGTGTTTGGGAAAGGGTTGGGTATGCCAGCAGTTGTACATTCACGGTGAGAGGTTAGGAGGCGCTGTCCTGCCCGTGCATTCACAGGACAGGGAGGGTCAGCTTCGGGAGGGGTCATCTGTAGGGTGTGTGGTGAAGTTGAAGGGTCATTAAATGGTTAAATCTAAAGAAGGATGCATTTTCCTTTCTCCACCCACGGGTTGTTCTTCATCAGCTCCGGGTTCAGAAAGGGATCCTCTGGGACACCATCCTCTATCCACTTTACCAAACTTTGTGGAGAGAAAAACAGAGAGACGGGCATTTTTTAAATTCTTGAGGTATAGTCTTACCACAATCTGTCCTCTATCCACTTTCCCATATAAGGCAAAGGGACAAGGAGAAACCGAACAACCATAAGTAACTTACTTCTGCAAGAAACCCTGGATCTGATGTGGAATCAGAAACAGGGAGGGCAGTTCTGATTTTGAATTTTAAGCCTTGAATTTGCTGCCTTGTCCCAACTTTTTAAAACATGCTGCTGGCATCAAATTCAAAATAGCAAAAGCAGTGCAATGCTAAACTGCATATTTTTATTTACATTTCATACAGCATCTCAGGTTTTTTAGAAACACGGCTGCAGAAAGCTTCGTTTTTGAATTGTCTGTCTCATGTGTGTATCACAGAAAAATAGGCTTTTATCTTAACTGATATAGCTGCCTACGCTGCCAGGATGGATGATTGTGTAAGTGTGTGGCCACAACTCAAAGCATATTTTTAATACTTTAGAGTGGCAGCGTTTCAAGGTGTTGAACATATATATTCTTTTGCACCCTGTAACAGCATTGAAGTCCTCTCTAGCAGTGGTGGCTGGTGCTGGATCTGCTGGGACTGCAGGGAGAGCATGAGACAGATAAACAGAACAGTGGCAGCCAGTCTACGTATATTACAATCAACAGTAAATTTTTCTTGCATTGTGTTGGTAGTTTTTATATTTCACCTGTATATATACTAATTAAACAACCCCAACTCGGAGTCCACCTACATATAATGCTTAAAAAAATAAAGGAACACTCACTCATCGCAGTATAAAATAAAGTCAGTTCAACTTCAGGGACACCAGTTAAGAAGCATCAACCATTGTGAATCAATTTCACCTGCTTTGGTGCAACTGAAAGTGACAACAAGTGCACTGGAGAGGCAACAGCAAGACAACCCTCAAAAAGGGAAGGATTCTGCAGGTTGTGGCCTCAGACCATTGCTCTCTCTCATTATCCCTCGTGACTGAGTTTGCTCTAGTCCGGCAGCGTGAGACTGTACCTGCAGCCCATTCAGGTTGCACGGGTAATCCAGCTCCTCCAGGATGGAGACCATCACAGGAAAGTTTACGTTGTCTTTGCAAAATCTCAAGAGTGTGGAGGAGATACCAGGAGCAGGGCTGTAGACTGGCATCAAACCACCAGCAGAACCGGTATCTGCTCAGGGACACTGCCAGAGCTTTACAGAATGCAGGGTAGCAGGGTAACCATATGCATGTTTTCTCAAGTGCTTCAGGAACAGACTCAATGAGGGTCCCGAGGTCCTTTAGTGGGACCTGCGCTCACAACCTAGCAACATGCAGATCAACTAGCATTCGCCAGAGAAAACCAGAACTGGCAGGTCCACCACTGATGCATCATCCTCTTCACAGATGACAGCAAGTTCACACTTAACATATGTGACAGATGTGAAAGAGTCTGGAGCCAGCTTGACGGGTTTGGCAGTGGGTCATTGATGGTCTGGGGAGACATGCCGTTATAGGGTCGCACCCCCATGCACTAGCCAACAGTACCCTCACTGCTGTTAGGTACCGGTATGAAATTCTCAGACACACTGTCACACTTCATGCTGCTGCAGTGGGACTTGGTTCCTCCTGGTGCAGGACATTGCCCAACCTCATGGGGCCCTTGGTGATGAAGCCACTGATCCAACTGAGAACCTCTGGGACATTAACTACTGATGCATCTGATGCTGCCAAATAGAATCCAGCAGCTCACAGACACCATGCGGCATTTCATCGCGAGCATGCCCAGGCGTTACACTGATGATGCAAGTTGGATCAGGCTGTGATTTCAATTTTTAACTTTGATTTGTGGTGTGATTGGGAATCCAGCTGTCAAAAAGTTGATGATTATGATCACTCTGTTCTCAACAGATTATAGAACGTATATCAGGGAAGATTTTCAGCTCGAACATTTCATTCACCAAGATGTGTGATTTCAGGGTTCCCTTAATGCTATCAGCAGTGTTGTTATGGAGCTGCATATGTTCAAATTATGCTTCATACGAGCACCTGGTTTGTCTTCTGATTTAACCCCACTCGCTGATGATGAGGGCACAGACAAACAGTCAAAAAGCAGTGAGTGGACATGAGTTGAGGCTGTGTTGTCAAGCGTATGTTGATGACCTGGATCTTAAAACTATGTATGAACTAGTGCTAATTTATAATGACAATCTAATGAAGGAACAGTTTTGAGAACGACACTGAATTAATTAGTTACACTACACAGAAAGCAACAGCCAGTCTATGCTAACGGCTTCTAGCTGAAGCTTCATGTTTAGTCCACAGCAAATGCAGCTGCCAGCGTGTTCAGTGTATTTAGCTAAAACAAACATCTTCCCCCTTTCAGTCTCAAAGGCTCAGAGCTATTTATATTTTCTCGTGCACAGTTGATTTCAGGGTCTTGAACTCTGTGCAGCGCAGCAGTGGAGTAACTACTCACTCAGTCACTGTTTTGGAGGACTTCTCTCTTTTGAAGGCCAGCTGGTACTTGAGGCTCTCCACCTCCTTCTTCATCTGGGGCAGGTCCATCTCATCCATGGCTGCAGCTTGTTGTAGGGCTTTTGTGCCTGCACAAAGTGGGAGGAGGCCACAGTTAGATTTATATAAAACACTGTTAAATAGCATGCAGACAAGCTCGATACATCTGTGCCCTGCAGCAAGAACACCACGAAGTGCATCTGATTTATAACTGCTGCTTAGCGATTCCACCTACAGGAAGGAGAACAGAGGCTGATAAATTCATAGAGTACGACCAAGTGCTGCCAACAACCTGACAGACTCTTAACTCTACAGGATACACTCGGGTGATTTCTTTTGTGTTCGCTGGGCTTCATGTTTCCACTTCCATGGCTTTAATGAATACTTTGATAATTTCATACTAAGGTTAGAAAATGTTTTGCTTCTGTTACCCCAAAAAGAAGGAACAGGACAGCATGTACTTGTGTCGTGTCCCAGTTCTCCCTCCCCATCCCATCAGCCTAACCTTTCTCCTGTCCTACTGTGTGCACATGTGCAGCACCAAACCTCACTCTGTGAGACACATCTTAAGTACTGAAAGGCATAATTGAATTTCAGGTTCCTGATAGCTGTTGTCAGCATGTTTGGGAACTGTCCCACTCTTTTCATCAGCACAGGTTCCTAGCATCAGCGCAAAACTGTCTTGATCGATCTTCTTTCCAAAGTTTTTTCTCCCTTGCAAATCCCGTAATAAGTTTCCAAAACTATATGCAATTACACAGTCTGTTCCATCCATGCAACATAATGTGATCAGCACTTCTTTTACGCAACCGGCAGAAACTAATGCATCAGTAATATGCACTGCAGGTCATATCCATTTCATCCATGAAAGGAGGAAATGCAGTTAGCTAAAAACAGACTCACTCCTGTGAAGACAAAACAGTGGCATATTTTATCACGACATAAGATATAAACTGACAGGCGATGGCCAACTACTGTATTTCACCATCATGTCTCCCATTAGCAGTGTTTGACTGTAACTGAACTAATTTGCTATTTATGCCTTCATTGCAGTAACTGGTTACTGTTATGGTTACCATTTAGTTTGGTCCTGGTTACGTGGTTGAGAAGATGCCACCTGTACATCAACTCACTGTGAAACGAGTCCACTCTGAGCTATATGTGCAGCAGCCTACATACCTGCTGGAGGATAACCAATGCTGGCAAGCTAAATACAAAGGGATGTTTATGTTTATGTAACCACAGATTGCAAAAAAACAGACACACTGTAAATACCTCATGAACATGTAATGTTAACCACTTTATTGGCATATTTGGGTCACTTTAATTTTACTTCAATTTAATGCTAAAGTAAACTTTCTTCTTTATGCTACTTTTTTCCAAGTGTTACTCAAGAGGACTGAAACAGTTGAGCAAGGCAGTCCCTACTTACAGTCTTTATGCTCGACTGAGCACATCTCAGATGCTTTGTACTTATTTTGGACACTAGATCTAAAACATCTTCTTTGATGTTATGTTAAGAAAGGCTAAAATGTGACTCTAGAGCGATAACGGTGAACATGAAAGCAGTATCATCAGTGATCTCACTCTGAAAAAAAAAAGACTTGTTCCTTTAAACACCGTATGTTCAGGACTTTACGTAACCCAGTGCGGCACTCAGGGTGAAACTGCACGTACATCTGTACATGTATAAGAGATCTGATTTACGAATAATTAACAGTGCAGTGTTGATGTCTGCTACAGGACGCTGAGGCCAAGAAAGCCAGAAATATCAGCTGTAAACTCTGCACAACAGCGGTGTCTTCTTTTTCTTCCGCTGCGTCTTTTTTGGTCCGTTCCTCCCTCCTGCTCTTCCTCACTCCCCTCCCACGCTATGTGTCCACTCTACTCTCTCAGTAATACTCGGCCCCTCTCATGAGTGTGTGTGTGTGTGTGTGTGTGCCCGCGCTTGTGTTTGTGTACCCCTGTGCGTGCCTTTATGAGTCATTTGAGGCTCCGGGTGAGATGAGTGCTTGTCTAGTCTGCACTCAGAATTGATCCTGTTGAGATGCTTCTGCACAGAAACAGCGATGGTATTTTTGAGGGGCACTGAATAATGCTTGATACTATGCAGTGGTCCTTTATGACAGTTTAGTGAGTGAGGGGGCATAGTCAGGCAGGAAACAGCAGCCCTGAATTTGACAACTACTTTATGGTCTGGATGCTAAAGAACTATCCAGTTGGTTACTATCCCCAAGGCATTTGCTTTATGCAATAAAGGCTGCACAACTATATGTAAAACTATCCTTTGAGGGACAGTTATGAGCTTAAAATATAAAGGAGTCATTCCTGTCTTCCCTCTGTGTTCTCTTAATAGGCTAGGATCCAGTCACACAGGCCAGTTGACGAGCCCCTGGGATAGGGAAAAAGTGTATCTGCTGGCCATCGCTAGGGATATGAAGAACTCCTTGTGATTGCTTTGGTCACTAGCAAAGGTCTGCTACGGTCCATAGTTTAAATGGAAGATGCTGACTTCTCTGCAAACACTCACCGAACAGCGGTGACACTCGAAGAAGTGTGACAAGTAGACATCTTTCATGCAAACCATGGGCAACCATGGCAATCTGCTACCAGCTGTAGCACTGTCTTTGCAATCTCTCACCCAGCAACACCAACTGGCCAGGAAAAATGCATTTTTCCCTAGCAACCAGAGGTTGTCATCACTATCTAGACCTGTGTGACTGAGGCCTCTGAGTTAGGCTTAGCCATGTAAACACAATTTGATCAGGACACAGATTTTGACACCAAACTTGCCAAGTTGCTGATCTCACGTAGGTGGAAAAAGAGAAACGTTGGCCAGTGGTGGAAATTCACATATTCCATAAAGCTTTATGTTATTTGTAATATAGTGTGAGGTTGTCATCATGAGTTTCTGCTGATATTGTGTGACCCTAGATTAGTTGAAAGCTTCCAGTAACCATAAAACGAGGTGAACAAATATTGGAAATTAATGCAATGTTTAAAAAGTCTGAGGGACAAACTGCAGCACGTCATCTTCGTCAAATCCTTTTTGTTTCCACGTTCCAACTTACACTGCACTGCACATGAACATGCCGAAGTAAAAAGAACGACTTCCCAACTATCCAAGAACCTTAGTGGCCTGTGAGAGAACATATGCCGCTATGGTTGTTCCACCCATGTGTGAAAGAAGACACACAATGTGTCACAGTTTAAAGGGAACTGTTTTCTTACTGGTCTTGGATTCAAATTACTGCTGTACTATTGTTACCTAGTGGTAGCCTACCCATGGTTAACACATTCACCTTATATGTGAAAGCTCCCAAGTTTGAGACCAGGAGGAGACACAAACCCAGCCTCAGGGGGTTACAAGCCCACATAAATGAAGGGCATCAAGTGTAAAAACAATGCCTAATCAAATTTATTTCCTTGAAAAAAATAAAAGCATCATCCTGAAGGGAGCGGGTATTGTCCCCTGGTGACCTCTACGTCCCTCTTTTATACTACCTATGGCAGGCTAGCTTCAAATGCATCGTTCAGTCCTGGCAATGGTATCAATCTTCTCTTCTATGTATTCGGAAGAAAGTGAGTATTTCCTAAAATGTGCCATCATGATAATTTGGCACGTTACAGTAAACATATTTATTCATCTTGCCAGATCATCAATATTTAGCAACACTAAACCATAACTGGCAGTTAATGATTTTTCCCTTCTGAAAGTTGATATTTAGGACACGGGAACAGAGCTAATCAATCATCAGTTGCCTCTGGCACGCATGTAACAGCTACATGACTTTTTTTTATTATCTTTACTACGTCATCCTTATTCAAGAGGAAGGACGGGTAAAGGCTGTGGTTTTACAAAAGGCTGGATTGAGGGTGGAGTGTGAGAGAGGCAGGGGGAGATACATGATCAGTGAGTCAGTGAGGTGTGTGCGTGCACATGTGTGTCCTTTTGTGGGCATGAGGAAAACACCAGGTGCAATATTACACTACAACGTGTGTGTGTCTTACCAATATTAGACACAGAGAGCTAGAGCGATGGCTAGTTCCCGGCTGAGATCAGGTTTCAGCAGCATCCCCCAGATACGACACCGGGATTGGATGCTTTCCTCCTTCATCCCTGTGTTCGCTCTCTACCTGTTTTTTCTTTTTTCACATTTCTTTGCCGCCCTCTCTCCTTCCACTCCTCCTTGCATCCTTCTTTTATTTCTTTCCTCTGTTTGTCTACTGTCTTTTTGATTTTTACCCCACTGAGTCATTGCCTCCTTGCTCCGTTTTCACGTCGTCTCTTCCCCAGTCTGTTGCTACTTTCCTGGGAAAGCAAAGTGTACATTTTCTTCATTGCACAAACCTTAAAAATCACAAAGTAACACTGACCTTGGTTTGAACAAAATAAAACCTTAATTAAGTCATTAGTTAAATACCAGTGATGACGCCAGGCTGAAATATTATCCCATTATTGTAGCTTATAGCGGAGACTCTGACTCTTGTCCACAGCAGCAAAGTCACCGTATAAACTGAACAATATTCCCGACATGAAAACACAGAGTGGAGTTTGAAAAGCACAGCCAGCGCAGGCATCTGTCACTACCAGTCATTTCCTCCATCCTCCTCTCTCTGCAGCTGATGTGGATTTACTGCCTGCAGGTAAGGCTGAGGGAGAGGGAGGGAGTGGGAGTGGGAGTGGGAGAGAGGGCGGCTGCTGTCTCAGCCTGTTGCTATGTTTACAAGAACCTGCCAAATTTAGAGATGCGTGGCTCGGTCAACTTGCAGTTTCGCTTTGCACACAGATTTTATTTGAGCTGGTTTGGTTCTCTTGGATGGGGCGCTGTAAGAAAAACACTGGAGTGCTGCATGTCTGATACTCGAATACTCGAATTTCACTCACCAAACTAAAGCACTAACTTCTCGGATGGTCTGTAAGACACAGGAAGCCATAAAATGAGTCTAGTAATGATATTAAAATGCTCTTAAAGGCACCAAAATCAAAACATTGATGCATTAATCTGCATAAAGTACAACAGTACGGTCTTTATTATTATAAGGCATGTTCAGCCATTCACACAGCTTTCTACCCATCACACACTCATACACTGCTGGATGCATCAGGGGCATCAGCAGGTGAATTGGAGGAGTGGGGGATCAAACTACCATCCTTCCTTTTAGACATGAGCTGCTCCTGGAGAAGTGAAGCAACACACACACATTTTAAATTTGCAGGTTTGTTTCTCATTAATTTGCACGTTTTTTCCCGTAATTGTACGACTTTGATCTGAAGAAAACGTTTTTGTGGGAACAACAAGGATGCCAAAAATGAATTGTACTACTAATGGCAAATATTAAATCATTTAATTAAACCAAAAATGAAATTTCATCTTTCATGCCAGCTGTTTTTTTTTTCTTTCTATTATATCCCTTTTCCACTGCGCTGTCTCTCGCCATCTCCAATTACTCTGAATGGGACAGGATGAATACCCAACTGTGTAAATATGTCTGTGTTTGTCGGCTACAACTCTGCTTTGGTCAGCCTTAAACACCTCACAGTGTAAATAATGGAAAGACTCTACCATTATGTGCTTTGCTGATATCTTACACTGTGGGGTTTGAATCAGAAAAGATCAAGAACTCTGCCTTATTCTCGATTTCCACCTTTTCCTGCTCCCTAATATGTTTCCTGTCTCCTCCTGTCTTCCAGAGAAATCACAGTCAACTTTATTGCGATCCCAATCTCATAATTCCTCCTCTGCTTCCTCTCACAGGGAAGACCCCGGCTTCCTCGTGGGCTCTCCTGCTACGCTAAAGAGGATAAACATATCCGGAGTCTTTTCCCCTCTGTCTCTACACCATCTGCCATTAAGAGAAAGCTAGCTTCATGTTCACACGGGATGCAGTAAGGTTGTGGTTTTATCTCCATGAAAAACCCAAACTGGGAGCTAAAGCTCACTGCACTGTTGTTACTGTCAGTTAATTGGCAAAGTCTGATGGTTGGTTTTTTTTGTTTTGTTTTTGCTGGTTCTGTTGTTCTGCCGGCTTCATCGAACCGTGACCGCCTGCACGAACGGGGCAACACGCAGCAAAGCAGTCAGAACAGTTCACCTTCACATTTGGAGCGAGTTACTGTACCAGACAAGGGAATTAAAGGGCCATGGGAACTTGCCCGCTACTTTCTCTAATTTAACAAGCTACCTGGATCTGAAAATGATGGAAACGACCTCGTTGTAAACGAGCCCAGTGGGAATGTGAGAAAATTCCCACCGGAGTTGAGCATGTGAAAACATTTGCTCAGCACTTAACTTGGCTGTAACCTTTAGCATCGTTACAGGTGAGAGAGCATGCCACTTTAGGACTGCACTGACTGTGGAATGATACTGAGTGCAGGCCAAGCTGCGGATCATTTGTATAAGCATCATGCAAGAAACCTGCCCAGCTCCCAGGAGGAGAACGTGGAAAAAGTAGTTATGGGAAAGACGTCTTTGTTACCTCAAAATAAACCCAGATAAGTGGGATCAACTAGCGGGATGCATGGAGAATATATTCCAAGACTGATGCAGTTCCACTAAGGCTAATGTGGAAAGTAAAGCATTGCGTATTTCAGTGGATGGACTCATGGGCTTCTATTTTTTTTAAAGCCATTTATTATATTGTTGGTTCTTCTTTATTGTCATTTGTGTGTTTCGTGGTGAGTCTGCGTCATTTTCAGATATGCACAACCTTCCACTAAACTGATGGAATGAAGCTGTGTCAGCTTCATGTCTTTAAGGTTTCTATGAAGGCAAAGATGGCAGTCTTATTAGGCTGGACCCAGTGAAAAATCACTTTCAACTTTAAACTCATAAAAATCATTATTAGTCTTTTTGTACCATTTTTTGCACAAACTTTGCATTTCTTTGTGAATTTAATTTTTTTTTGTTAATTTTACATCTCTTTGAAGTTATTTTGCATCTCTTATTTCTTCTTTTGAGTCTCCCTGGCATCCCTACACATTTGCTAAATGGTGATGTTACATTTGAGTGCCTCTCTGTGGCCCTTTCAGTATTCCTTTAGCCATGCCGGTGGCTCTGCGAGGCTGTAATTACAAACAGCAGAGCTCGCACCACAAAACTCCTGCCAGCACCCTAACGTGGTCCCAGTGACGAGGCTATCATGTCGATGTTTAACTGGTGTGACTTTAACACGGGCAGTTATTCTGACAGGTCACCAAACTCTTGGCCTCTTGGTCCTCTGAATATGAAAAACATTTGTAGAAAATCCGGTGTCAGTTATTTGAACAGTTTTTGAGACATGGGAACTTTGCTCTTACCAGAGGCAGTTCAGAGCAGTAATATGTGGTGTTTGGTTGAGGTGTGGCTGTCTTTGCAGAGCTCACTGCAGCCTGTAAGTTTAAACTGGGACACTTTGCCATGAATGGAGGTCAGGTTTTCCTCAGGATTATAAAAGACAAAGAAGAAGTTAATTACATGTTTCTTATGAAAAAAAAAAAAACGAAACTACTTTTAGGAACTTCTAATCAAATATCTGTTTGCAGTATTTTGCCACAGGCACTCACAGCACCTTGAAAAGTTGATATTTAGTCAGAGTGTGACCCTGCCTCAAAAAGGCTGTCATATATTTGTGTATGCCTGAAGCGTTTAAAAAGAGATATGTATGTGTGTATGTGTGTGTGTGGGGGGGGGGTTAAAGTGGGTGGGGGTGTTTTAAGAGAGGATATATAGGTCACATAGTGATTTGGGTCAAAAGCATCCTGAGATTAACCTTTACCCCCATCTCCACCACTGTCTTCCTGCCTCACATATACTGTGTGCATACATGTCTGTGTGTGTGTGTGTGTGTGTGTGTGTGTGTGTGTGTGTGTGTGTGTGTGTGTGAGCGAGAGAGAGAGAGTGAAGCAGGCTCCATTGTGAGGTGAGCTGCTGTGAATGCTTAACATGTTGAATTGCTCTCTCTGACTGCTGTGATGATAATTCAAAGTTAAAATAGAAAGCCAAGGGTGAAAGGGGGGTGAATGTGTTAGAGCGAGTAAAAGAGTTTAAGGCAAAGGACAAAAAAAAAAATAGACAGAGAAGGATAAGTGAGAGGCAGAGAGAGACTGATGATTGGAAACAGAATGAGAGACTCTTCTCGCCTCTATAGCTACTGCATTGTAAATAGAGGCTAAAAATAGAACAGGCAGAGCTCTTCTGACCAGCTGAGAGTGGAGACTAAGAAAGAAAGAAGAGGCTCCTTGTAGTTAAACTGAGGATGAGCTGCTGCTGAGGATAATAAATGCCAGCTTCTGACAGATGATGTTTGAGCCTTTACAACCAGCTAATCTGATCAGCACTTCAATGAGCTCTGAAGTGGCTGGGACCCGTCCAGATGTTATCACACTAGTGGGGCCCTGTCTGCATGAAGGGAAACATCCAATCAATGGAATCTGATCAATACAGACATGAACTGGACTGGATGGAAATGATGCTTGTGTGCATGTTTGTGGTTTGGCGTATGTGTGATCCTGTGGGGGCCACACATACACCAGTGTATTCTGAGGCATCGAGAAAGAGATGTAAAACGCACACAAGGACGCCAAACACGACCACAATGAGAAGCACACGGCTATACGTGGAGACAAAACAACCAGAGACAGATAACAAAAAAAGGCAACCACAAAGAGGTGAGAAACCGCAACAGAGAGATGTAAAAGATACGAAGACAAGCAAAACAACCACAGAGATGTAAAGCGACAATAAGGAGGCATAGAACAACTGCAGAGAGATGAAAAATAACCACAAATTGCTGACAAGCGTAAAAAAAAAAGAGATGGATAACAGCCACAAAGCCATGCACAGAGATGAAAAACAACACAGATGTAAAACAACTAAAGAAATTTAAAGGACACACACACAAAAAAAATCAGCTACAGGGATGAACTGAGACAAAAACCAGCTGTAACTAGAAAAAAAATCACAGTAAGGAGAGGTAAATGAGATGAAATGTAACGGATCAACTTAACATAATAAGAACCAAAAGATACAAAACACATACCAAAATAAGCACAATGAAAATGGCTACACAAGAGGACTACAAACTACAAAGAGGTCAGCCATAGCATACACAAAGCAGCTGTGCTAAGATGCAAAACCACAAAGACTACAGAGGGATGTAAAACAAACTGAAGGAAAAAAAATATACAAAGAGACCATCCTCACCATATCTTCATCCAGGGGTCCACTTTCTCATAGCCAGCTGTGGCTTTAGGTAATTTTAGCTTTGCCATCCATTTGTTACTCACAGTGAACAGAGAATGAAACACAGTGCCACGAACTGGGGCATTAAAACTAGAATCATCACAACTTTACATTCCTTCCCTGAAAATTTCGTCCTGAGCATCATCTGTCCTCAGAACAGGGTCAAAAGAGGCCAGAGAGCGAAAAAGGAGGAGGAGGAGGAGGAAGAGAAACTGCAGAGGACAAATATAAGTTTTATGTAACATTCGTGGGTTCTATGTAGCCTATTACCAAGGTGCCTGTGTGGTTGTAGTACGCTTGGAAAACGCTACTGATGACATAGATATATAAGGAGCGTACTTAATGGCTCGCCTCTACTAAATGACATCCACACTTTCATTTAGGGGTCAGTTTGCCCTCCATGTTTTATGCGAATGGGCGAGCCTGTAATATTGCAATAAAGGCCCCGCTCTGCTGGCGGAACAGCCACAGCAAACAGTATAACGTGATATAATGTGCCTCTCCTACCTCACTGATGCGCTGGCGGAGGCTGTTGCTCTTTCCAAGTCTGACCGGTGCAGTTAAACTGGAGGGAGGGCAGAGGAAACAGCTGGACTGACTCACGGACAGGGATTTTTTTTCTCTCCCCTCCAGCTAGAAAACAAATAGCAGCGGACTTATTGTCAGTGGACTTAGTTTGACTCGGGGAGGCGGTGCGCACTCTCGGTATCCACTGGAAAAGATCGGGGATAAAATCCGCAGTCTCCAGAGCAAAAGACTCGATGACGACCAGTCTGAAGCTGTCTGGAGTGCTGGAGGAGTCTCCGTGTTAGCCGGTAGTCCGGTTTGTCGCTGCCGCTGCTGAGCCTGCACGAGAATGAGGCAGGGAAAGGACAAGTTAACGAACTGGTCCGGTGCGCGCTCCGCCGCTCGCTGCCCGCGTCTCTGCTGGGATCCTCCTATATGAGCGTGAGTGTGGGAGAGAGAGGAAGAGTGTGCTCCCCGAGGATGGAGAGTTGATCAGGCGAGCAAGGGGGTGGGGGTGATTAAGCAGGTACAATTAAGTATAAGGGAAGACTTCTCTCTCTCTGTGTGTGAGTGTGTGTGTGTGTGTACCCTATTTGCCCACGTTGCCAGACTCTGGATTTCTGCCCTAATATGGCCACTTACAGCTTCATCCGCAGCGCAGAAAGAAGATTTAGGTTTCCAGTCCGGAGGGAACAAAAACCCAGGCATATTTGGGAATGTTTTATTTCACTTTTAAGAAATGCTGAAAGACAACAGAAGAGCTGGGATTTGTTGGATGATCAAACATTTTGTGTCAGCAGCTAAAGGGCAGATTCAGTAGCTGTAGTTTAGTGTGTTTTAACCAGTCTATATGACTCTTGATTTACATTTCGATTCAATCTTTAATGGCTCTAACCGCCATGTGACAGCAAGGAAATAAAACAAAAAATCATACGCTGTATATAAAAGATGGACATAGCTTCCTGGTCTTTCTAATGGTCAGCAGGGCATGAGTACAGTTAGTGGAAAACCTTCAGTTACAGTTTCTACGACTTCTTTAAACACGTTTCTGTATGTATTATGTCTATTGTGACTACCCCCCCCCTTCATTTCTGTTCACAAAACATCAAGATGCCAATAGCAAACACAGCCAGATTGAGGCTTTACAGCCAGATTTCAGTACCCAACAGGTGAGGCTACATTTATGTCTTAAAGACAGTCTGTATTAGGGCTTCAACAGTTCATCCAGTAATTCAAATAACTCTATTATAAAAAAAATCCATGACATTTTTTTTTTTTTGCCTTTTTGTTTGTCACCATGTAACTAAAAATAAACCTGGCAAAAGTATTTAGGAGGACATGTGTGAATAAAAAATGCAGGACCCAGTTTTTCAACAAAAAGACTGATAACACAACAGCAGCAGTGAAGATGATGCTGTCACAGTTTAATGTGGAGCAAAGAGGCGGAGCTGGTACCATGATGGTGAGCTCAGGTGGAGTAATAGAAAATGTTTTTCTAGTATCCAAATCAACAGCGCTTGTTCCTGTGATCACCATTAAAGCATTTACTGTGAAACAGCTGGAGGAGCCCCGCATCAAAGCACCTCATCAACAAGCTGAAACATGAAGAGAAGCGAACTCTGTAGCTGCTCCAGCCGCTCCCGTTTGATTTACACAGCAAAAAAAAATCTACAGTAAAGCTACAGAAGTTAAAATAAAACATGCAAATGAACCGATAACTTAGTTTAACACAATGTTTAAATCAGGCTGAAGGCTGGCTGCAGCCATTCTTTATATACAGTCTGTTGGCTGATTCCTAGCTGAAGCTGGAGTTCAAATAGAAGTGCTGACAGTAGTTAAAGTGCTTGTATATTTCTTTCTGTTTTGGTCTGCTGTCTATTTCCTTTACTGATACTTAAGCTTTTCTAAAATGTCCTACAGCAGGTATTCTGTTTCTTCTTCGCTGGTTTTCTGTGGTTGGCTAGGCCGTGTGCTCTCCACAGATACTTAGTAGGAGAGGCTGGGTGTTTTGATGCAAGCAAAGATATTTGCAGAAACAAGCTAAAATGTTGCATTATCATGTCTATGATGTTATCATGTTTTGCATTTTTTTTCTCTTTATCTCATTGTAAATCTCTGTATTTTTCCATACCTGGAATGCTGCCTTGACCAGAAAGTGTTTTTAGGTTAACTTTAAGTGTGCTATATAAAGAAATGTAACTTGACTGGGCTAACACAGATGGGATTGTAAAATAAACAAAACTATCGGGACTGATTGTAGCAGATTCACAAGAATAACCACTGAATAAAGCTTTAAATCTATTCACATAGTGAAATTGTGGTGAGAGTTAAAGCGCTGAAATGGTGGAACTTCAAGCACTGAAATTTGAGTCAAAGCACAGGTGATAATTTGACCTGCGTCATTTCAAGTTTATATACTGACAGATATTAGTGCCGGTTTGCGTATGTAACATGAGAGCCAGTGTCAGCTAAAGTGCTGGCAGTAAACTGTGTATGAAGGGTGCAATAGCAATCCTGCTACAAAGCAACGATTGCTGCTAAATATGAATAAAAGAATGAGAGCCACTTGCAGAAACCTAATCTTCAAACCCACAAAAAACATGAATTTTTTTCAAAAAACTAAGCACTAGATTAAAATTAATTTGTCTTGCCTTTAAATGAAAAAAAAATGCACTGAAGAAGTCCCTGCACAAATTTTCAGCCAAATAGTCCTAAGATTAATAAAACATCGAAAGTAAGACTTCAGTGACTGATATCTCTTCTTCTGATTTCACATTAGAGAGAAGCAGCTGATATGTGAGCACTGATATTCACTTGAGGCTATCATCTTCAAACAAGAGTCCACCTCACAGCTCTCCTTCACTGTACTATGTTCCTGCTATGACAGCATCAAACTCCAGTAAATTGCTCTCAGCCACAGCGCGCCTGAACTGGCCGTCTAAAATTCCAGTTTGCTCTGAATCAGCAGATGCCAGTAAGCTGGCACCATCTGTCAGCAGATGTGTTGTAACCTGAGTGAGGACCCAGGATTCAAATTTAAAGACTCTGATTAAAACAGTTTTCATAGTGGGTGAGTATCACCTGGACACATCGAGCAAGAAAATGCAAAATGCAGTTCGATGCACCCATGCAGTGCAACGCGTCTCACTACACAGCATGGAGATGTAAATGGTTATATGCAATCCCCTAGTACTAGTGTTAAGCAAGACTGATATGACAATATGTGTCAAAGGGTCAAAAAATAAATAAATAAATAAATAAATATATATATATATAATATATCTTTTGATGACATTTTTAAACATGTGGTTCTCTATTTATTTTGCACTCACTAAACGCTAAAGGGAGAACTGCAAAAGCAGGACTGGGAAGTTCTCTGCAACATCCTGCCCTCCCCCCACTTTAACAAACACACTGTGCAGACTCCATTAAGACCTGCGACGATCTCAGGGAGTGGCAATGCCAGGATGCTGGCTAGATGGAATTAGTCCGCTTCACCTCTCAGGGTCACAGACTGCCACTCTTTAAAGTCCTTGGGAAAAAAAAAAAATCCTTTTCCATTGGATGAGAGGTGATTTCCTGTACCTGCCACTACTGTGCTGCTGGAGCCAGAGTGCAAACTGGGTGCAGAGGTGGTCAGCTACTTTCGCAGAAGGTGTGAAATGGCTGGGAAATTGACTGTCTCACTGTCCTAGAAAATCCTGAAAGAGTTTTTTTTTCTTTTGCTCTTGACACTATTGATTCCTGAAAGCAGAAGACAGATGGTCTGCTAAGGAGCTGGGCAGCTCACACGTATCCTGTCTGTTTCTCCTACACTGGTAACATGTGAGCAGAGAGGATTACATTACATTCATTATGATTTCTCCAACTCAAATCTTTTCAGTGCTTGGGTGGTTAATGGTTGTATCGGTGCTTATAGAGTTCTTGGAGCAGAGAAAGCCAAAACATTAAAATGAAGCCTGTATGTTTGCATTGTTATTATTTTTGCTTCTTTGTTTGTTTCACAGTTTTCAGCAGCTGAGCCTGATGACATTCATAGGTCATCTGTCTGTCCACATTAAGGCGGTCGTTCACGATCTGTTTAACATCAGCACGTCAGCATTATGATGGCACACACGTTACCAGCTTGATTTTTAGTCTTGTTGTTGTTATTCGTTAAACTCTCTCAGTCCCAACCAGTCGCGGCAGATGACTGCCCCTCCCTGAGCCTGGTTCTGCCAGAGGTTTCTTCCTGTTATAAGGGAGTTTCTCCTTCCCACTGTTGCCAAGTGCTTGCTCATAGGGGGTTGTTTTGACTGCAGGGTTTTCTCTGTAATTACTGTAGAGTCTTTACTTTACAATATAAAGCACCTTGAGGCGACTGTTTGTTGTGATTTGGTGCTATATAAATAAAATTTAATTGAATAGAATTAAACTGCATTTTTTTTCCCCTGCTGAGAAATTATAAAAGGTGCAGAACGTTTATGCACACCTCTTTCTGCACAAAAGGCTCTGGAAACATCTTCTGGTCTTTGGCTTTTGATGAGCTGTTTCTAATCCTGGAAGTCTCCACTCTTTCATTTATTTCCCATTAATCTGATGTCATTAATGGTGTGACATATTTGATAAAAGCTCGCAGCCAGTAAAGAGGGTCTGGATTAGATTAGATTACAGCTCTTTGTGTAAATGCGTATGCTGCTGTTAGGCCGCACGTTCTTCTGTATGTGTGCTGGGATTAGATGCGCTTCAGCAGATTACTGATGCTCCATTAGAGAAGATCTGCTGGTTCAAAGGGACCAGAGTCCAACTAGATCCCAAACACATACAGCCAGGAACACACAAATATAATATGCATGTCGAGTTGGACGTGAGAATGTGTGAAAATCTGCATGCACATTTAACATGTCAAGTACAATATAACATGTTTCAGTGAGGAATTATATATTTTAGCCTTTGTTATTATGCTGACACTAGAACATCAGCTGTCTTAGCTTAAACACTAATAAAAGTGCGTGTTGTTCTGATGTCAGTGAAGTGATTAAGTGATTCATTCATTGATTTTGAAGAATTTTGACAACTTAAAATTGTCCACAGGCTCCATTTACTCTTTTAGGATTGTGTCCAGAGATGTAATTTTCTAATTTACTGAGAGATAGCTGAGACACCCTGAGGTGTGGTTCATTTATTCAAAACCTGTCACAGTAGTGACAAGCTGCCAAATACTATGATTTAGATGTACAGGGGTTGGACAATGAAACTGAAACACCTGGTTTTAGACCACAATAATTTATTAATATGCTGTAGGGCCTCCTTTTGCTGCCAATACAGCGTCAATTTGTCTTGGGAATGACATATACAAGTCCTGCACAGTGGTCAGAGGGATTTTAAGCCATTCTTCTTGCAGGATAGTGGCCAGGTCACGACGTGATGCTGGTGGAGGAAAACGTTTCCTGACTTGCTCCTCCAAAACACCCCAAAGTGGCTCAATAATATTTAGATCTGGTGACTGTGCAGGCCATGGGAGATGTTGAACTTCACTTTCATGTTCATCAAACCAATCTTTCACCAGTCTTGCTGTGTGTATTGGTGCATTGTCATCCTGATACACGGCACCGCCTTCAGGATACAATGTTTGAACCATTGGATGCACATGGTCCTCCAGAATGGTTCGGTAGTCCTTGGCAGTGACGCGCCCATCTAGCACAAGTATTGGGCCAAGGGAATGCCAGGATATGGCAGCCCAAACCATCACTGATCCACCCCCATGCTTCACTCTGGGCATGCAACAGTCTGGGTGGTACGCTTCTTTGGGGCTTCTCCACACCGTAACTCTCCCGGATGTGGGGAAAACAGTAAAGGTGAACTCATCAGAGAACAATACATGTTTCACACTGTCCACAGCCCAAGATTTGCGCTCCTTGCACCATTGAAACTGACGGCATTGCAATATTTTGAGCGAAACTGTGCTCTTACCCTGCTAATTGAACCTTCACACTCTGCTCTTACTGGTGCAATGTGCAATTAATGAAGATTGGCCACCAAGCTGGTCCAATTTAGCCATGAAACCTCCCACACTAAAATGACAGGTGTTTCAGTTTCATTGTCCAACCCTTGTAGATATGGCATTGTTGTAGGACATGCCTATCCTTGTCCTAGTTCTGGAGGCAAAAATGCTGTTATGTCAGCTACAATCACAAGAATTTTCTTCTTGTAAATCTAAATGCAAAGAAGGCGCTAATTAGGTTAGCTTAGGTTTACTACTACAAAATGCACAATAAGCTCATCAAACTAAACTGATCATTGCTTGGGATCACTGTTGTGCTGAAAAATGAAGCTGTTCCTAATTAAACACTTTCCAGATTGTATTATGTGGTGGATCAAAAACCTGAAGGCATTTTTCGGCATCCATAATTCCATCAATTTTTTGGCTGAAGTGCTGCCCCAAACCATGACAGAGCCTCCACTCTGTTTACAAATGGCTGCAGACACTCACCTCTCTCCTGACCCCCCTACACACAGATGACAATTTGAACCAAAAGTTTCAACTTTGGATCCATCAGATCTATTACCACTGAATTTCAATCCAGTTCTTGTGTAATGTGGCATACCTCAGCCTTTTCTCCCTGTTTCCCTCCTTAACAATGGCTTCTTGACAGCCACCCTTCCAATGAGACCATTTCTGATGAGACTTCAGTGAACAGCAGGTCCAGATGCATCTCTCAGGTCCTGTGTCAGGATTTTTTTCCTGTTTCTTAAGGATGTGACTTTCAGATACTTTTCATCTGCTGTAGGACACACTGTACACCTGCTAGAAAATGCCAGGTTTTTAGCTAATAACTCTTTGGGAATCATCTTGTCAGTCCAAAAATACTATTTTATGCCCATCAAACTGTTTTAGTTGGAACGTTTTTAACTTAATCGGGGGGAAAAAATGTGTTTTTAAAACAGGCTACTAGTAACAAAGTGGCTAAAGATACAAATTAAAATTGGTTCTCTGCCAAGCTGTATGTTATCTGCAGACACAACATTGGTTCATCCATTGAGTTCGGTTCCCTTTTTTAGATCTGAAAACGTTCAAATCTAGGCCTGATATTGTACCTCAAAACTCTGATAGTATCTAGCTCAGGTTTGGCCTTACCTTTCTGGAACTGCTAGTGACTGAATTTAAGTAGGATTTTGTTTTTCCCAGACAAAAATTGTAAAAAAGGAAAAAAAAGAAGAAATCAGGATAAAAAAAAAACCCCAGATGAGTCATTTCCTCAGTTGCCATCTTTGCACTAAACAGCTCTTGGCATACAGGGTGTATAAAAAATGGATGTAGCCACTATGATGTCACTCAGTAGCTAGTGAGAGCCTGGAGTTCTGCTGTGAATCCTGGAATTAAGCATTTTCACCATCACTGCCCCGGCGATCGGAAATCAGACATGAAAAGTAAGGCCACAGTCACACTGCAATAGGACAGCAGCAGTCTGTGCAGTCTACTATTAGTTTTTGATTGCACACAATCAAGTGGGCAATTACATGCAGTTCTTTTGCAATACTCTGGTGATTCACTGTGATAAATTGCAAATTTGTTGCCGTGCGTATGAATTGTGTGTATTGCTGTACTGGAGCAGAATCTGCAGCTCAGGTGTGACTCTCTCAGCTACAAACTGTCATTCACTGTTACAACTTGTGGTCCAGGATGCTGGGAAACACACTACAGGACCAAGTCATTTTCACATATTTACTAACTCTCAAACTCTGAAAGTTTGCTGTTGCTCTCATTAAATGGAGCAAAGTGCCTCCCTCCCTGTATGAAGATGTGTAAACAAATTAGATACACTCTAGGAAAGCAAAAAAAAATCTGTGATCTAAGCAGACTGTTTTCTTAAGAATCTACTGTGGTGCAATATTTATTAATTCTTCCTTTAAACTGACAGCATTTTGTACTGTTGCATTTTGACATTATTTCATATTAAATATTGAAGTTAAGTAGCACAGCCAGTCAAATAGCACTAAGCAGATGGGTGATTTAATTCTGGCATTTGTCTTGCTGCATCTGATTGTGTCTTTGAGGAAGAGGAATGTGTGAGACTGGGAATAGGGCGCATATTAATTTAACTAACCTACTAACCTAACTAACATATTGTAACATTCAGACAATAATCTAACACACCAACACAGTCCCATTAATAGCTACATTTTGTCAAACACACGCTATGTAATAGCACCTCTTGAGGGAAGTAAGAAGAAGAACGAGACATGAATGTTACTCTGTGGGGGTCTAAACACTGAGTGGTATTAAATTTAGCACAATTTACAGTAAATCGCCTTGTGACCAAAAGTTGGCTGTGGCAACTACTTGCAGTTGGCCCCAGACAGCCAAAAGATTCAATGCAATCAGTTGCCAACCACCAGTTTGTCCTGGTTGCACTGAGGCCTAAGAGGTGGCTCCAGCTGACAGACTGAGACTCACTACAGGCCCGTCCAGTAGCAAGGCCAGTTCTAAAGCTTAGCCTTCTTCATCCTCCTGTTTGATTCTAATGGGGACCATCCTTTACCAATCATGTTGTTAGCAGCTGAGATCACACACTCATCAGGAAGTGTTTCCTAAAGTTTTAAATCAACGGAACCAGCGTCGAATTTCCTGTAAACTTCTTTTTACAACCAGATGAGTCAGTGAATGCACTTTTGCATTGGCTTGATTTTGTTTCAGACTTGGAGGCTACATCCATCCTCTATATACAGGCTGTGTGTGTTGGCGGTTGATACATTATCTCAGTTCCTTCATTGGAATTCGTTTTCCTGTGACCGTTGATTGATCCACATTCTGTCTTGATAATGTGACCTAACGGTTTACATGTTAATGTTTAACTGTGACTGGTTGCGTGCAGAGAGGCGGAGCTTGTTCAAAACTGTAAAACACACACATGCACACACACACAGCTGTGAGTGAGGATGCAAGCCCCAGCAGCACTTAGAGACAGGGCCTTACTCAGCACTGATCACTAATTCATGACACACACCTCAGATGGAAGATCACATCAGAAACCTCAGCTTTACATGACTTTTAAAAGGACTAACTGACCGAGACGGATAAGAAAAAAATAAATGGGTGGAAAAGTGAGGAAAGAAAGGGGGAAGGATTCATCTGGATGTGACTGAAAGAACTGGCTGTGTTCCTTACTCTGTTTCTAAAAACATCCACTCTTCCACATTATGTTCCCTAAAGAGAGCTTTTTTCCCCTGCACGCCTCCTCTGAACTTCCCCAGCACTCTCCTAATCTAAAAATCTGTTTGTTAATATGCCTCTTTGTTGCATTATTCAAACCAATTGGGGAAAAAGGGGGCTGTTTCACACTGCTGATGTGTTCACACTTTTAAAAAAAAAGAACCTTTATGAAAATAGATTTAATCCCTTTTTTCCATCATCCCAGTCTTCTGTCCCTCTCTCCCTCCTGCTGTTTCCATCATCCTGCTTCCCACCACTACCCTGCCCTCGTCTATTGTGCGCCTGACTGCCTCTCTGTAATCCAGTGTGCCTCTTTGTGGATGTACAGCATGTGGCTCAGCTGCACTTTGGCCTCTAATGGACCCAGTCAAGGGGGAGAACTGCCACCCTGTTGTCTATATCCAGGTCAAGTGTACACATATTAGTGTGTGTGTGTGTGTGTGTGTGTGTGTGTGTGTGTGTGTGTGTGTGTGTGCTAGTGGGTGGCTGGCTTTGTGGGTTATGTGTATTTCTTTTGTTTGCATTTAGAGAGGGGCTCTTTAACCAGCCAGTTTTGTCTACACTTTTCAAGAAAAAATGGCAACGGCTCTTCGGAGCCCTAAGAACTGAACCTCCTACTAAAATGTACTTTGCAGAGATCAAAATTATTCTTCTTGTGGGTTTTAGGTGTCACTTTTAAATATGCATTTCAAACATAAATTGTTTAAAAAAGATTGACATGTAAGACTGGCCTGCCTTCTTGGTTTTTTGAAGCTGCACGGGACCGTATTAGAGTAAGGGAGTACCGCTGAGTGTGTTGTAAGCTAATGCCACCATAGGCTAGCTAGTTTTGAAGGAAAGGTGCATATTTAATTTACTGTGAGATTAAATGGAATACTGGGAATAAAGAAAAATGTATTTATCAGAGGAAATGAATAGCTCATTCCTTAGAGTGCATTTATTAGTGCAACCTAACCCTGGACGAGAGAGCACTGTCGCTCAGTATTCAACACTTTTAATTATCCATCACCCTAAGCCTTGAAGTTACAGTGTGTAAAATCTCACTGCTAGATGTCAGTAGATTGCAAATTGCAGTCTAGCTATGGTGGCCGCTGCAGGACAAACACCACAGGCCGCTGTTCATCTGTAGAGAGTGTAGGCTGTCAGTCCGCTGTTCACCTCAGCCTTGAATATGTATCCACATCCATTTACTCTGGAGGAGGATGTAAAACTTTGTGAATGCAGTCTGATACGAGTTGCTGAGTCAGGGAAGCTCACTTCTGTCTGATGACAGTGATGCTGAAGTGAGCTTTCTGTTAGCCTACGTTAGTGAAATTTTCTTTGAAGTTGGACTTGAATAAACTCTCATACGATGCGAGAATGTAATCAAAGTGTTTTTCCAGAGGAAAGTTTGATTTTCAGGATACACAAGCCTAACACTAGCTGGCATAATGTTCGCTTATAACCTGCTGTTGTTGCTGTTTAGCTGACTTGTCAGCTGTCTGGAGACGGGAGGGTCGCCTCTCCAATATGTGGACAATAAGTAATCGCAACAATATAGGGAATAAATAAGCATGTTTATGCACGTTTTCATGTGTAAGAGGACTCTCCTCAAGAGACAAGGCTTAAGGTGAGGAGGAAGAGGATGACGTTTTATCCAGATGCCAGTGGCGTTGTCTCTCTCCTTCACGTTTTCGTGTCTTTGGTGAAGGGTGCCCCTTCTCAGATGGTAAAATGCAGGTATGATCCTTAATGTCTTAATGCATAAATTAAAATTTGCCTCCACAGCACACAAATGCCTACGAGTTCTCTTCTCCTGCTCTTTTGGTGTACCTCGTATGCGGCCAGTCTTTAGCTACATACTTAAAACACAATTAGGCGGAATGGCCACGTCCATCTCGGCCACTCTATTCAAGATGACGGGGCAACATGGTAGCTTCCACAAATGGTGCCCACCGTTTATTGGATTTATTCTATGTTTATGAGAATGCATCAGTTTGTTGGAAGATGTAATTACACACTAACTGATGTATATTTATGAGTAAAACATTTTTCTTTTTCCATTCAATAAAGTTTTAAAAAATGACTGACTGCACCTTTAAATTGCTCTAAACCTGATTATTTCCTGTGTATTTCAGCCATACATTTGGGCACTTTGGGGATGTATGGGGACTGAGCCAAGTGGCCATTTAAGGAACTGCAGTTTTTGTCACTTCATTTGTTGGTTTCATTTTCTTTTCAGTTTGTGTACGATTTCACAAACTGCTGTGAGACTGCTTTGCAATGACAGAGCGAGTAAGACAGAAAGATAAAGAGACTTAAAGACTGGAGATAAGGACAGAGGATGCACGTGGTCCTATAGAAGGTTACACGCAAGGGGAAAAAAGTAATTTCTTCTCCTCCTTCCCCTCCACTGCTTCTTCACCTCATGAATAATGAAAACAGGAGATATAGGACGACTCTCAACTTTTTTCTTTTCACCCTGTCAGTGCCTTTTGGTCTCTCACATTCTCCTCCCGCTCTGTCTATTTCTGTCCATGGTTACTTTTTCTTGTTTTTGCCATTCCCACCACCTCATTTCTCAGCCAATAGTAATTCATAGTAGACTGCTGGGCTCAGACTTCTTCACTTTGTTGGGATTCCCTTTGCTGGACTGGCTTTCCACAGTTACTCCAGTTGTTACAGCATCAGCAATTTGAACTACAAACTACTAACATTTAATTGAAGTGAAAAACCACTATAAATAAAGCTTAATTTGGCATGTATTTGGCCAGTATATTTTTGGTCAGCAAATGTTATATTATAATTGTATAACTGCAATTACTGAGTCAATTTGCTGATTTTTTTTTTTTTTTTTTGGCCATTTACTATATACTTCAGATAGAATGAATTCTCTCTAAATGTATATTTGAATACTTCAAAGGTTCATTAACAAGAGTTAAAAGATGTAGCAGCTGGCACTTTTTAGCCTATGTAAGGTCACAGAAGGGTTGGGGGTTGGAGGTGGGTGATTGCAGCTCAACCCAGCTGACCTTGAGCAAGAGGTGGGGTAAACCCTGGACAGGTTGGCAGTCCATCACAGAGATTTTAACTTAAGGTCCACCTTCTACTCTTTCTGATGCTCACAGATCATATAGAGAAGTTCTTGGAGAGCTTTGTAGGAACGCTATAAAACAAAATGTAGCCCGCCACCAGTCAAATCAATGAAAATCACGTTGTGTAAGGCAAACACATTGTTTAGTAGAAGTTATAATCAGACTGTGTTCAGGTTAATTGTTTATGGGTTTTGGGTTGTGTTTATGTAAAGAAAAGGCTCTTTTTTGACAGTCACAAACAGAGTAGACAAACCTACTGTTTCCCAAAACAACAACCAAAAACAGTTTTTGTGCACCATGAACATTCTGGCATGACATTCATATAATATCATAACATAGAGGCATTCTAGAGACAGACTGGAAAACTGGCTTTTGCTCAGACAATATTGCACCACAGTAGATTCTTAAGAAAACAATGATTCATCTCATCAGTCCTGTCAGGTAGGCAGAGCGTACTCTGTTTGATCCTCCTTTGTGACTCCAATGGGGATATGTACCAAATTGCCAAAAGTGTAATATTGTCTCCAATAAATCTTGAAACAAGTTACTGAGATCATGAACCCATCAGTTTACTGAGGTCACAGATGGAGGGTGCCTATAAATTTCTTTACAATCAGAAGAGTCTGCTCCTGGTGGCCACTAGAGAGAATCTACGCTATATTGCCCAAAATATTCACTCACCTATCCAAATCACTGAACTCAGGTCTTCCAGTCACTTCCATGGCCACAGGTGTATAAACCAAACACCTAGGCATGCAGACTGCTTCTGCAAACATTTGTGAAAGAATGGGTCGCTCTCACGAGCTCAGTGAATTCCAGCATGGTACCGTGATAGGATGGTACCTGTGCAACAAGTCCAGTCCTGAAATTTACTCACTACTTTGGTATTATAACAAAATGGAAGCGATTGGGAACAACAGCAACTCAGCCATGAAGTGGTTGGCCACCTAAAATCAGAGCGGGGTCAGCAGTTGCTGAGGTGCATAGTGCTTGGAAGTCACCAACTTTTTGCAGAGTCAATCACTACAGACCTCCAAACTTCATGTGTCCTTCAGATTAGCTCCAGAACAGTGTGTAGAGAGCTTCATGGAATGGGTTTCTATGGCCAAGCGGCTGCATCCAAGCCTTACATCACACAGCACACCGCCACTGGACTCTAGAGCAGTGGAGACGTGTTCTCTGGAGGGATGAATCACACTTAGGGTTTGGTGGTTACCAGGAGAATGGTACTTGTCTGACTGCACTGTGCCAAGTGTAAAATTTGGTGGAGGGGGGGATTATGGTGTGGGGTTGTTCTTCAGGAGTTGGGCTCGGCCCCTTAGTTCCAGTGAAAGGAACTCTTAATGCTTCAGTGTACCAAGACATTTTGGACAATTTCATGCTCCCAACTTTGTGGCAACAGTTTGGGGATGGCCCCTTCCTGTTCCAACATGACTGCACACCAGTGCACAAAG